>OW203721.1:7893924-7987052 GCA_934045075.1 Yponomeuta sedellus
TTTTTTTTTATTTTTTTATTAACATAACTTATATATTATACAAACATTATGATAGCTTAAATATTTATAATTAATTAATACTTATAATATTTATAATATTTCCAATGTACTTAATATGCAATAGTATAGTCTCCTCACAAATAATAGTTTTTTTTCCCAACACAGGTGTGTTTACTAAGGAACCCTAGAGGAGGGCATTGTGAGTTGTGACAAAAATGGGCAATTAATACATTTTTGGTTAGTACGTGGTAACGAAATTATTCCGAATCTTTTTAAAATAAATGAAGATTTGAGATTGCTGATGGAAACTGTACGGTCAAACAGTATCTGAAACTATCTGGTATCTTAGTTTGGGACCGGGAAAAGTGACTGTGTAACATGGAAGTTATTATTCATTTAACTTACACAACAAAAGGTATTAGAATATTGTGATATTTCGTACACTTAGTTGTCATACAGGTATTGGGAGCGCTGAAATAAAAGTTGGATCGCTAAACAAAGAAACCTAGATAAGACAACATGTAAAACTCGTACTACAACCTCCTTACAGGAGATATTCCGGTAGTTCTACTTGCTCACATACCCTAAGAAGCCTGCCGGTGGCCGCACGCAAACAAAATAACTCCAGAAGACGCTGACTGGCATACAGTTTGTCTACAAATTCAGGAAATCGGAAGTAAATTTTTTATGGGTATTATCGTAAATAAGATCATTTGCTACCTTGATTAAGCATAATCGATATCAACCGTCGTATGTCCCCGCTGGGGCACGGGCCACTTACTGCATCGCAGGAAGGTTAGGCAATACTCCACCACGGGGGCCAAGTCCGGGTTGGTGGTGGATTGTAATAACAGTGGCGGGCCTTAATGTCAGAAGTTATCGAACCGCCCATAAGACCTCTGACATGGCTTAACGACTGTCATTACATGACCGGCACCAACGGCTTAACGTGCCTTGTGCACAGAAGCGAAAAATACCACTGACGGTCACCCATCCTGCAACTGACTGCGCCTGTTGTCGCTTAACTTAAGTGATTTATGCCAATGACTGGGGTCGACCAGGCCACAAGCGCTTTGATTAAGCATCATAATTTTTTTTAATGAAATATCTGTAGTTTTTTATTTTTATAGTGCTAGTGGAAGGTGGAATAAATTAACTAACAAAGACAAAAAGTATGAGCAAAACCTTACTCTTTAATTTCTACACTTTTTGGACAAAGTACACACAGGCGTATAAGTTAGCAGGAATAAAATACTCATTACTATTCAGTTCGCCTTTGTACAAATATGCTTATTGTGCAATAAAGAATTTACTAATCTAATCTAAGCAAATAAAAAGAACACAACAGACCACTATCACCACTTCTTGGAGGCGCCTTTGCGAAAGAATCAACACAATAAACAGAACAGCAATAAAACTGAGCTCAAGAAACTAATCACCACTTGATATCTGCTATACCCTATTTATTGCAGCTTGATACAAAAGGTAAACAAACAATAGAAAGGGTAACTTATTATGCCAAGTTTGTTATTAATCAGAAATAAAATAAAAAAATCGACATTGATTGTTAAAAGTATCGTAAAAATATATAATATGTTTGAAAAAAATAAATATCAAATTTAGTTTTCATATTTTGGTAAATAATGCATTTTATACAAATTTTATTTTAGTACATAACTTTTTAATAGAATTGTGGCACTATAAATAACCCAAAAAGTCAGCGCTTCACAAATTTTGAACGTATTATAACACTGCTCATTAAAGATGTAATGTAATGCAAACGTTCTAATTTGAAAGATGCTATTTTATTTTCGTTCGGGTTATAACCGCCATTTTCATTCTCCCAACTTGTTGACGCGAGCGTGCTGTTTCTTCCGATAAAAGTTTGAGAATCACTATTTCTGTGTTTACCTTTTGTCTCAAGCTTCAATAAATAGGGTATAGGTATTATTAGCTTAGTTCATAATCATCATCATTAACAGCCTGTGTCAGACCACTGTTGGACATAGGTCTCTCCCAAAACATGCCATTGAGCCCGTTCATCGGCAGACCACTTTCTGTAATAAAGTGCAAGAGATAGTAAAAAAGATCTATCCCTATAGATTTTTCAAAATGGACTAAATTATTCGGCTCATCTGTATTGGTAGGCTATTTGCCAGTGTGCAAAAAGAAAAGTATTAATTATACACATTAGTGTCATTTATGAGTTTAAAAACCGAGTTCGGTCATTTTTTTAGAAAAAATACTTAAACGATTTAATAATTATCACTTTCTGAGCTTTTTTTGTTTTTGTATTGTTATAAAAAATACACGTTTCATTAGTTTACTGCTCAGTTAAAGCATTGCTGGTTCGTCTCGAAGCTAGCGTCTTCGGATGTTACAATGTTAGGTAGGTACATTGATGGCACGTTGTAGTCTGATAGCTTTTAAAATATACGTCGGGCTCTAGAGTATTCTTTTGTTTGCGCCGAAAGCACACGAGCGAAATACTACTTCCTGCTCTGTATAAAACTTTTCTTCACTATTTTGAAAACATAAGTATGTAAAATTAAGTGTCATATTAGTTCCGATATTTCTATTACACGAATATATCCAATTCTAGCCGATAGTAGCCGAGGTATATTCTAAAAGCTAACAGACTGTAAATTGCTATGCATGTTGCTTACTAAACACCGAGTTGGTAATCAGAAAGCTGTCGTAGTGCAGAAAGTAGGGAGTATTTTACAATCCAGCTTAACACGCCATGGCATTGATACAATAATATACACATAGCAGAAAGTCAAAGGCGTCCTTTTACAAGAGGTTGAAAAGAGACTCTAGACCGGAAAATCCTGTAAGCCTATTACTTTACCTCTCTAGGTTCTTCTGACGGCGTTGGAAAAACTAACCAACATGCTCAGGAGAGAATAATATCCGGAACGCCAGTTTCGTGAAGTTGTTTGCCAACAACAAAACCTTTCTGACTTTGACAGTTTTGTAGTTTTGCAAAACAAAAGCTTGCCGAATTTGGGTTCGCTTATTGAAACCCGCTTCGCATTCGAAACTAAGGTCGCGTCTACAATGAAGCTGTATATATTGAAATATTGAGTAAATACTTTTTATTTGTAATCTTACAAAAACTAAGTCACCCTGCAAACCCTCACAAACGTTGTTTTGCCATATTAATTATCCTACGACCTATCCTCCTATGGTCTGAGGAGACCTATAAAATCACAAAACAATATAAAAAATATATGAACGCGTTTTGGAACGATTTTAAACATAATTATTTATAAAACCACGATTGCACTAAAACAATCCTGGAAGCGATTTCATAATCCGTGATTACGTCATTTAAATATTGGTGATGTCTACCAACATCTATAATATAAAAATGAATCGCTGAATATGTTGGTAAGCGCAAATATCGAGATCAGCTAAACAGATTCCGCTAATTCATTTTTAGAATATTCCTTGAAGTACGAGGATGGTTCTTACGGAGAGAAAAAAAAATAAGAATAGACTGTTAGGCGGTATGAAGTTCGCTGGGTCAGCTATTTTTCAATATTTTCAAGAATATTTTCATAAATGTATTGTATTGAATTGGCCATGCTACTTATTTTTGATATTTTTTTTACGTAGCCTCGTTTGTGTCCGCGTTTATTTTTGATATACGTTTTTTATAATTAATTTCAAAAATATGGACCATTTCAAGAAACTAATTTCGTTAGTTTTGAATTTTATTCATTATTTATATTTTTAATATTTATCTCAAATTTTGTGGTGTGTGACGTCATCATAGCATATTCAAAGAGATAGTCTTTGCCTCGTAGAGTATCTACGCTTTGCCTACATAATAAAAAACATATGTCACTAACGTCAGTTGATTTCACAGAACAATTAAACGTTGATTTGGTCGGCTCACAGAACAATGGTCGGCTAACCGTGTATTCTGTGGTCTAACCTCACATTATTTAATACTCTTAAGCCTCAACTCGTAGGTAATAAATATTGAGTTTTCTTCCTTAATAAAACCGACCTGAATAAAAAACAGCCATAAAACCGCAATAGGACACTTTGTGAAACTGACCGACACTTCAACACCACATATTACATTAATAATCACTCGTTGACATTTTGTGAGTCTAAGGATTAATACCCAAATTGTCTTTGCTGACGTCATACAAAAGTCATTTAAGGATAAGGACAAATCTTCTTATTGAATATCTTAAAAAATATAGACTTATTTACAAATCTGACAAATAGAAATTGTATGGAAAGCAAATTCTCGAAATGGTTTTGAGATTTCCGTTCATATTAAAAAATGGAGCATGGCCAATTGTAGGTGTTAGTAATATTTTAGTTTCTTTGGAGAACTCCCTAAACGAATACCTGCTACCTAACTTGTAAATTAATCGGGTGGCACTCTTCTGAAAGATGAAGATAATTTTTAAATAATAGTGTGCCGTAGGACATAATAGTAAGAAAGTAATTAAAATAAACAAACCTAGCAGTTGCAAAGTCAGTTAGCTCATGCAACTTTTTCACGTTTTAGCATACAGCCGCCAGTTTTAGCATATCCTCATGCCCTACTAAAGAAAACTTGCGCCTTAAAGGAGACCATTCAAATTGGACCCAAAACTCAAAATGCCGGCCAACGAAAAAAAATATTTCCAATCTGTTACGCACATTGTCCAGAACATTTGATACTATGGCACCAAAACAGTGAAGCCTATCGTTTAGCTACTGTCAGACATTAAAAATCTTATATTCCCATACATTGGAAAAAAAATATTGTAACGTGTTTAAAAAATATACGTATAAGGGTTTGTGTTTTATCTTGTAAAAGTGTTGAGGACAACACTTTTACAAGAGTAGCAATAGTTGTTAGTTTATTAAAGTAAACTAACAACTTGTAACGGTGCAAACCTCTTTACACCATTTTTATTTCTTTTTCCATCTATCATTTTCAAATATTTAAATTATGTATGTCACTCATTCTTCGATTTCCCTCATTTTTCATCCACTACTACTTTACCCTTTGACCAGATCTGACTTTTTACCTGCTTCTCCGTTTTTATCCAGTTTTCTGTTTTAATGTTACTATAAATCTACAAATAAAATCACACCTGAAGTCGTTCCAGAGTTTATTTATTAATTATAAAAGTTATAAAACGTTACAAACTATTGCTACTCGACGGAGTGTAAATCATCTAACATAAATGTATAAGGCATGTATTGCTTTTAAAGTCTGTTCTGCATTATTAAAAATGTATAGAAAAATCTGACCTTTAACGTCTACTAGTACTTAAGGTATTCATTTTACGATATAGGTTTCTTAGTATGAAATCAACAAATCAAACGATGGGCCACTGTTTTGTGGCCCATCGTTTAGAATAGTTTTTTTTCGCTGGCTGGCACTTTCATGTTTGGGCCCAACTTAGTATGAAGCGTGAATGGTCTCTTTTGCGAATTTAAAAATTATTTATTGTCGGAGGCGTACTATGGTTTACACCTACAATATTTTTAAATAGAAGAGTGTCAAAAAATCCTTCTTAAAATTGTCCTTAGCACGGTTCAGTGCATTAAAAATAGTATAATATCTAATATCTACCAAAAACCCAACCTTATAATAAACCTTAGGAGGAGTGGTTTTTGATTTGATACGCATTTAAGGTATCAACGAAGCTTTTATCGTCACACATATAGTTATAGACGTTATAAAATGTCGTATGTCCTGTGGGCCAACGGTGACAGTGCACCGCAAACACAGCATATTCATAAGTGGAAGTTCGTTATTTAATTAACTCAGAAAGTGATAACTCACTTTACGCCGGCGTCTGCACTCCAGGGCCTACTTAAATGTTTGCGCAAAGTAACAGGTAACATTGAAATATAAGGTACAGAACCGCACTCGGGCTCGCAGACTAATTCTTAACAAAGGCGGTTTTCAGTGTTTTCCTACTAATGTGCATGTTGAACGTAAGCAAACACTTACGCTGCTTGTATTCACTAATCGCGTGGACGTGTGCGTATCGCTTCAGTTTCGAATGGGATTTTGTTCGGAACACTCTGTCTTGTCATAATATATGTCTATGAGTTAACAGCTCAGTAAATGTATTCGGGCACCTTGAAGCACCTTCTCGCAAGTGAGTGTTGTAAAATGTAACGCCGGCGCTATAATAAGACTTCAAATCTCAAGTACTGTTAGCAAAAATTGCTACGCTTAGGTATGTTCACCCTTTTAACTTACTTAAGTAAACCATCACAACCATACGGGCATTGTTCAAGAGCGCCTCTACAGAAACAATAAAGTCAGAAAATTAAAACAAATTGAGCTCAGACTAAGTGCGTCAGTTGTCCGGAGACCGGACCATGCGCTTATAGTAAATACTGGCAAGATACTTTTGTGTCATCTTATTAAATAATTAAAACGAATGCATTCTTATAATTATTTTATGCAACTTGTATGTATGTGTACACTTTTATCATAGCGTTTAGTGGACAGAGTAGAGGTCGTATTATACATTGTGGTAGTGGAAGTGCGGCAGAGCCACGGAGACGAGCTGCTACTCGACAGCAATAAACTTATTACAATTAAGATAAAACAAAGTCGTCGGAATAATTATGCGCTGGCAAACTGGGCTGAGTTCACACCGAACTGACTGTCAGCCACCGAAAGTCAGCGAGCGTTACGCAGTACGTGGGACACTCAGAAAGTTTTGAAAACTTAAAAAAGTAACTTCTATGAAAAAAATATTTTTATTAAATCTTTTCAAAGAACTCTCCACCAGCCTTTATACAAAGTTTCATGCGTCTGAACCGATTTTCAAAACATTTTTTCCAGTCCTCCGCAGACACCTCTTCCACGGCCTTCCCAAACGCTGCTAGCGCGTCTTCCGGCGATGAAAACTGTATCCCTTTGAGCTGATTTTTAATTTTAGGGAATAAAAAGAAGTCACACGGAGCCCAATCAGGACTGTAAGGAGGGTGTCCCAAGACTCTGACCGGTGTGGAGTCCAGGAAGTCCCTCGTTTTGATCGCAGAGTGCGCGGGCGCGTTGTCTTGGTGAAGGACCCCGCGGAGCCCGGTGTTCGGTCGCTTGTTTAGGCTTGTTTAAAACGTCTGCCAGGCATTTTGTGCTATACCATTCAGCGTTGATGCTGCTTTGGTCTCGAAGTGGAATTGAAATTAGGTACCCCGTCAAAGTGAAGAAACTAGCGATCAAAATTTTTCTTGCGCTCCTCGATCGCTTCATTTTCGTAGGCGTTGGTTCATTTTGAAACTGCCAAACTGTCGACTGACGCTTTATTTCTGGATCATATTGATAAATCCAGGATTCGTCACCTGTCACAATATCGTAAACGCGCCGTGACGAGCCAGCATCAAATTTTTGTAACATATCACGGTAGGTACCAATCCATACGGACCTGCTTCTGAGCTTCGGTGAGGTTGTGCTTACTTTTAAATAATAGACGTTTTCAAAACAATTACAAGTGGCCGTCTGTCTTATACATAAAAACTTTTTTTCGTAAAACTTTATGACTGGCCTGGTATGTTCACATCTAATCGACAACATGTTATTACGCTATGCGTAGACTGACATTCGGCGGCTGACTAATATAGCGCTTCACTACGCGCTACGGACGCTGATTGGCTACGTATTTTCACGTTTACACTGGGGCTCACAGTGAGCCTGCTCACATTCGGCAGCTAACTAGTTTGGATTGAACACCGCCTATGTTTCACAGTTTTCAAATAACAATGTGGTAGAGACTTGTTAGTTTTTAAGTTGTGAACGTTGAGAAGAGCACTTACTAAAAAGAGATTTTTGCTGATGCAACGAGACAGTGTGCGAAGCGTTACATTTTAATAAAACTGGTAATGCTTTTGATAAAATGTGGTCTAAGGGTTGGATAGATTTGGGTTAAAGGGTTACGTTAGGTTATAAAAATGCGAAATTTTAAACACACTTTTGATTTCCTGCAACTACCTTGATTTTGTTAAAAAAAAGGCTAAATTCCGAATATAAAATATATTAAAATTATTAATCTAAACTATAAAGCTAGTTTCACACTGTTTGTCGTCGAACTTCTCCAAACCGGATTCGATAGGTCTAAGAGAAGGCTATGGCAAAACGAGTCAGCTCGTATTAGTATAAAAAATCGCATCCATAAACTTGGCACAGTTGGAATAAGAAAAATAAGTCTTAAATTTTCGCAATTTTATTACTTATCAAACGCTTAGACGTGGCTTAGACCATGGTTATGAAAAGTATACATTTTTTTAATCATTCAAAGTGTTAGATTATGTGAGCGAGATAGTGTCTTGGGTGTAACAGCAACCTCGAGGATTGTTTAAAGGCGATATAACACGGTTTAACCAAATTTCTATTGAAAACCATTCATAGTTTTATCTATCAACTTAATTAAAACAATTTTACCTACTTACATAGTACATCATAATTTATAACATTTAACATTCACTTTAAAAGTCGCCTCAAGAACTGATTCGCTCGGGAGTGTCATTAATCTGAGACTCTTTTCAAAAAGGTCGATTAATAAAACTTTTAATTAATAATTTATTATACTTTACTGCATACGAAACATTTAAGAGGACATTACATAAAAAATAACATGTACAAAGGCGAGCTTATCTCCTAAAGAGATTGCTTCCAGCAAACCTCAACCTTATTTTTTATTCTTAAATTTTTTGTCCTCTCATATGTTAGGCAATATTCCAAAAAAATACGTGACTGCCACTCCACTTTTACACCGCATGAAAACAAATGAATGTGCGCGATTGTTCAATCTCCGTGTTGCCACTATTGAATGATGGCCAACATTGCGTCAGTCGAACTGAAAACGTTCGCCGTATCTAACTTTTAATGAAATATTTAACTTTTAATGGCGCAACATCGATAAAAAGTGTTTAGACGTCTCAATTCAATAGAAGCAATTAAATTGGAAGCAATATTGAATCATGTAATATCGTATTTACAACGGGAAGCTGTCGGGCGACCGCAACTGCACACACACGTAAAGTCGCCGCAGTTCTAGACAAATACTTATTATAACATTATTGGTTGGACTCTACATAAAATCCTATTTTGGAACATAACTTCATAATTTTCTATTGTAAGTTTTGCCGAGGGTAGTAAACTAACAGTTAATGCTTTCTAAAAGACCCCTGTCACCTAAGTTTTCCGGGACCACGGTACTTCTAAAAGTGCCGAAGTACTAATACGAATAAATATCCGTGCAAACACAGATTTTATTACAAATACTTACGTTATGAGTCTTAAAGGGATTTGAGAATTCAGCAAGTCGTTTTATTCTTTTAAAACTCATAAGGTAGAGCTGCGGGCTTGCTAGGAAAGCTTCGTAGAGAAACGTAGAAACAGGTTTTCTCATTTAACATATCAGAAAACATTTTTCATATTCATACCATATCATTTTAAAAAGCGCTCGGCGCAAGTCAGAGAGAAAAATATTTGTTTATCTCTTCCTTGCTCAATTGCTGTAAATGTTACATTTATGAGAAGGCGGCTTTGGTCCTGGACAATTTAATAACAAATACACAACAATGTGTGGCGTAACCAACGCTGTACGCTGTCGCCGAAGGCAAACTCAAACAGTGTAAACATTCACGGAAATCTTGAAAACAGATTCAAACCGGCTTATCCTATGTGTAGCGCCTCAAGGAAAACACACACTCGCACCAGAAGCGGTTTGGCAAAAATATTGTACGCTTTTTTCGTCCAACTTTCGTACCTTCTCCACTTCAAAGCCAAAGTAACATAACATAACATTTACATACAGGCACATACATTGCTTCTGGCCCCACACTAGGATACCCTGTGTCGTGGGAACCAGAAACAACGACATCACAAACATGTAAACATCCAAGACCTGGACTTCTTTTTTTTTTTGTTTCCAGCCGGGATTCGAACCCGGGACCTCTTGCATGGTAGGCAGACGCGCTACCGCTACGCCACAGAGGTCGTCTAATAATAAATCTAATAAATAATATAAGCATATTGTTTATTTATAGTACAGCGACTAATACTATACCAACGGAGGAGCAATATTACTATAGAGCCTCATCGCAATCCATGGTGCACCTGCTCCAATGCCCATTGTGCCCTCACTCTGGAGGACCTAACAGAGGCCAACGCTGCTGCAATTGCAGTGGCCAACTGCTGGACAGGAAGAATATTAACTGGTCGAATCGCTGACACGAAAAGAAGAAGCGACTGCGATTACGATAATTATTTTTTATTTCGCAGCCTCCTATCCTGCACTCCTAGGGCCTTAGCCACATTGGAAGAAAGTGGGGCGAGGGCGCAAAAAAGACGCGTCATCTTTGCAATTCACTATCATACAAAATGGACTGAAGGATAAGACGAAACTCACACAGAAAGGACGCTCCCCCCGTCGCGCGAGCTCTATACAATGCGTCGCGTCTTTTCTGTTCACTTGTCCCACGTCCGATCCGTGCGCCCCAGATCCAGGGCTGCTACCTTTCCGGTACCCAGAGACATGCACCTTTATACCCGATGGGGCAAGAACGGTCTCCAGGTCAGGAGAGTATATGCATTTACGGTATATAGTACAGTAGATAGGTAAAATAAAAATATACTAACTTGTTTATACTAAAATGCATACCTACATGTATTTGAATACATGTAGGTATTAAATTTGGCCCGTGACACATTTGCATAACATTATTATTTTCCATTAAAACTGTAGCGCACAACATCGACGTTCATTGAGTAAACATTTTGTTTTAAAACTTTTGTTATTTAAAATTATACTTCGCATAATTAATTTGGATTCTAGGGAAACCCCAGGTGCCAGCCAGTTAGTGAAATATGGAACGGCAATATTATCTAGAAGGGACACAGGTTAAGGGTTAACAAATTAAATGACAATAGCGACAATAAAACCGTATAATTATAACGGACGAAAGGAGGATAGTAAAACGATAACTCATTAACGTTAATCAACGCCACGCTTGCAATCTGCACTTATCGATCTTTGCATACACGCGACAGACAATTAAGATAAGTAAACAACTCCTGGAAAATTTCCTTGCCTTTAGTGAGTGGCAATTACTTACAACGCAACTACGAAATGCACTCGGAATATGTCGGCCAATTAGAGAGGGGACCATTGTGATGAGCTAACTGTCACCTGTGCACGGTTACCGGCACGTGCAAATGATGTAGCGCATTACACTGCGCTCAAGTAGTCATAGCAACCTGGAATCAATTGATTTCTTAGAAGAAGACTTTAAAAGTAAAGCCGTATTCTCGATACACAGGTTTGACCCGATACTGTGACATATAATTTTTCTTATTATAAAAACGAAATGTTGCTGTAACGACAGTAAGTAGCTATAGGTTAAAGTTGTTTGTTGCAGTTTTGTTAAACGGTTAAAGTTGATTGCATGAATTGCAATGGATAGCACATCGGTATTTTACCGTGTAATAAATATTCATAATGTGACCGATTACAGAGTATACAATGTACTTCGTAATACTGAGTTTACATGTGGGTTCGCTGTCGCCTGTATTTTAATGTCGATTTTATTGTATTGTTACCCAGTACTAGGTTAAAAAAATTAAACGAGTGCGATTAATTTGACATCAATCTGCCACAAAATTCGGCGAATAATTTTAATAAAATAGACAGATGCCTGGAAAATTTCTCTCGGTTTTTCCAAATGCATTGTGGATCGTTTCCGCTTTTGGTTTTTCCAGCACACTAGATTGGTGATCCGTGAAGACCGTAACCACGTGAGCATGTTGGACCAACTAGACTATTCCGAACTCGCAGCGGCGTTGCCGGCAATCCCAGCGCGAGTGGCGCACGAAGTTTGCAAAGTAGGTGTAGACACCCCTCCACTTTGCGTGTCAGAATGAAGCACATCGTCCACAAGGACTATGGCATCCTAATCGTCACAACTACGTCTTATCTCGCTCTTATATCGCTCTTAGGAATAAGACCGCCAATTGTATAACACTGCTTAGATTTAAGAAGCATGGTTGTAATATTTTTCTGGCTGTGCAATAAAGTGTTCTCTTTCTATCTATCTATGTCGGTATTTGGACAGCCAGACGTAACGTTCCTGAGGCGTGATGTACGGTGACACCTTCTTCGTCCATCACGCCTCTGTTTCAACGGCAGGTTTTTGAAAGTTGTTACAATCTCCGTAACCCAGGAGTCAAGGTGACGATACGTTTGTTACTCGTATGAGAAAGTTCGTGTAGCCAGGCATGAGTAAAGACTATCGGAAAATGACACAAGAATATCAGCAGCTCTAACACTACAAAGTAAAGTAGAAATAGACTTAAAAAAATAGCTTTACCCTCGTTTCCGAAACTTGCGTATGGACATTGACTGTACCACAATCTTGGATGGTTTATTACTGTTTCACTATGGTCAACAGTCTCAAACGGGGGCCTGAGGTAGACCCGCCGTAAAGTCATCGTCATCGTCAGGCTATACTAGTCCACTGATGGACATAGCCCTCCCCTAAAGAGCGCCACGTTGTAATGTATCGGGGGGTAATGCTTATTATCCCCACGCTGGGCGTGCGGGTTGGGGATCGCAGTTCAGTGGAATTGTACTGCAGGGGACGCTGCTGCCCACCCCTCGGTTTGTGTCCCTTAGTCGCCTTTTACGACACCCACGGGAGGAGGGAGGCTATTCTCTAGGCCGACACCACACAGCCGTAGAATATCTGTACAGAATTGTTCGCGTCAGCCTTTGATCGGGCTGGCTTTCCCGCTTTAGCTGCCGCGACCCTACCGAGTTTTTCTGGTGCTTAAGAAATCAGATGAACCAGATCGTTCCACAAGCCACAACGCGACATGCTATAAGACGGGCCTTCTACGTACCTAAAGACATGCTTGAATACTGATGACACCAAAGATACTGAGGATGACAGCATACAACCTATCCAGTTTTTTCGGATCTAAGCATTTATATATACTCCACCAGAATATAGCAGGTCTTCTTTCAAAATCGGAGTTACTTACGATCTGCTTAGAAGAAATATTAGAGACACTGAATCAACGAGTTGATGTCCTTTGCGTAACAGAGCACTTAATGGCTTCAGATCAAGAAAAACTGCTTATAATTCCTAATTACCGCTTAGCTGCATGCTACAGTAGAGGGTTCACAAAAAGAGGAGGGGCTTGTATTTTGGTGACAAAAGAACTCCAGTACACAGAACTTATAGCTGTGTCCAAACTATTGGTAAGCGGCGTCATCGAATTTTGTGCAATAGAACTAACTGCCCATAACCTTATGATAGTCTGTATATATCGTGTACCAAGAACAACTAACTTAAACATATTTTTTGAACGGCTAGAATTAGTTATACAAGAAGTAAATAAAAAACGAAATAAGCGTGTTGTAATTGCAGGAAACTTCAATATCGTTATAATGAAAGAAAATAAGATCACACTGGAACTAAATTGCATTCTTTTTAATAATAACTTTAAATTGGAGATTCAGCAACCAACACGTTTAAAAAGCAATACCTGTATTGATAATTTTGCTCATACTGCCCACAAAAACGTAAATCACATGTCCTAGAACTAGCTTTATCTGACCACACCGCCCAACTTTTAAAATTCCCTGTGAAACAAGTGTGTAATCTGCCATACTGGTGCACTAAAAGACGCGACTACAACAAAGAAAATTTACTGAGATTTGAAGAGTGCATTAAAAACATACATTTTACTGATGTTCATGCTACCCAGGATCCCAATTAAGCATTTGATTTATTTATTGAAACTTTTAAGTTCTTCTACGAACTCTGTTTTCCTTTTAAAACTGTAACTATAAGGACCAGTAAGAAGTCCAAATGGATATCACGAGGAATTAAGCGCTGTAGTAAGAGGAAAAGGGAACTCCTGTGGAAATACAGACTGAAACCAACTTACGAAAATAAAATAGCCCTTAAAAAATACTCAAACATACTAAAACGTGTAATACGACTCACTCAACAGGCTCAAAACAACAATAAGGTGAAAAACTCTGAGAATAAGTCGAAGACATCTTGGCAAATTATTAACAAGGCAAAATTAAACATACCTAAAGAGCCCATAACAAAAAATTCTGTAAACCAGAAAACAATAACCAACCCCATTGAAATATCGAATGCATTCAACAATTTCTTCATTGACAAAGTGCAACCACTTCCAAATAAATTCAGTACTAGACACTTGGGTTCTAAAAGTGAATCAATGTTTATGACCCCCAGTATACCGGATGACATTATACTAATAATTAGGTCCCTTAAAAACAAGATGAGTGTTGGTTGTGACGGGATATGCACCAAAGTGATTAAATTTGTCGCAAAACATTTAACTAATCATTTAAGCTACATCATAAATCTGTGTGTAAGAGAGGGCATATTTCCTGATGGCTTAAAAACATCTATCATAAAACCGCAATTTAAAAAAAACGATAGGGAAGATATGAACTTCTACAGACCTATAGCACTAATTCCTATATTTTCTAAAGTATTTGAGAAGTTTATATATAATGACTCTACGAGTATTTTGAAAAATACGAACTACTAATATCGGAACAAAAGGGATTTTGCAAGCACATGACAATATGGCAATCTATGACTTTTTTTAAAATAAATGACAAACGTAGATAATAAGAGAATGACATCAGCAATTTTTATGGACTTAACACAAGCATTTGATTACGTTAATTATGACATTTTACTTGATAAACTAAACTCTTATGGTATACGCGGTAATGTTTTAAATTTAATAAAATCATACTTAGGAAATAGAACGCAAATGACGGAAAAGGATAAATAAATTGACAAAAACGGAAGTAACGTATCGATCTAGTAAACGCAGAATTGTGTACAGAGTACCACAAGTAGCGTGTTAGGACCGCTACTTTTTATTATTTATATAAATGACCTGCCTAAACGTATAAACTACCCCATGAGCCTTTTTGCCGACGATAGTGCTGTAGTAATTGAAGATAGAGATACAGAGTTATATGTAAATGACATCAATACGGCTTTAGATAACGTAATTACTTATCTTCTACATAATAACCTTAAAATTAACTTGAGTAAAACAATTATTATACAGTTTAGTCAAAGAAATAAGATATTGGAAAATCTAACAGTTCAATATGAAGGCAAATGCATCAAACATTCTGAGAAAACAAAGTTCCTAGGGCTAATAGTCGATAGTAAACTTACATGGAAGCTACAAATTGAAGATTTAGCGAAACGAGTAAGTAGCTCCGCATATGCTCTTTACAAACTCTCTCATAGTGTCAACCCAGAAACCGTACTACTAGCCTATCATGGTTTAGTAGAATTCGCGCTTAGGTATGGAATAATCTTCTGGGGAAATTCAACGGACAAGCACATCATATTTAAAGCCCAGAAACAGTGCCTAAGATCAATGGGTGGTCTAAGGACAACAGATAGCTGCAAGCCTTTCTTTAAAAAACTCCGAGTACTAACTTTACCATCGTTATATATATATATATATATATAGCAATTTTTGTTAAAACAAACCAGGGTCAATTTGAACATGCATGCGATGTAAATGGACGTAATCAACGAGATAACACACGACTTTGTCTAAATTTGGCGCACACGGCATCAAAAATATTTAATGAAATTCCATTGTCGATCAAACATCTAAAACTAAGTATATTTAAGAAAAAGCTCAAGAATCTACTAATAGACAAATGTTATTATACAATCAATGAATTTCTTGCTGACAAATTGTAAATTTAATGTAACCATATCATTTTGACATTTAATGTATTCTGTATTCACATTACCCTTATCAATTACTGAAACATAATTTGACATTAATGTATTATTTATTATTTGAGACGCACATTGCAATATGATTGAGCTTAATTGTTTACGACCTACTTAAGATGTACCTGCATAAGATATAGACTACTTACTGTTATTATTTGAATTAAGATAAGCTCAACATTTGTATGCCGAAATGGCAAAACACGAAGATCTTTATTATATTGTACCATCTGCATGTTTGTAATACTCGTGTTTATACAAATAAATCGAATTGAATTGAATTGAATATGAACAAACAGTCACAGTCCGTTGACTCATTCCAGTCTGCCCCGCGAATGAGAACCACACGCCTACGAAGACAGTATGAAGTCATTCCCGAACGAATAACGAAAAGATGCCGTAAAGTCAGACTCTCGAATTACTTTCAAACGTAGTAACGGTCTCTATCCGCTACCCGTGCCGCGGACGAATCGAATTAAACTACGCGCAAGTAGTCACTGCAACCGTAGTCAATAAACAGGCCTGGAAATATCCCTCTCGGATCTTTGCGTTTTTCTTGGAAATAAATTACTTTGTGGATGGTCTCCGCCTTTGACTTTTCCAGCTCTTTTCCAGCAATGATACACATTGCACGTGAATCCAAACAATACAGACGTCAAGGAAAAGAAGTCTATGAAAATGTGATACCACTTTGAGTGTATTTGTACACTCAATACAATTTATTTATATGCGGTTGGCTAATAGTAACTTTATAAAAGTTATTACACCAGTTCGTAGATGAAAAGTAAGCATTGACAGAATAAATAAATAATAAACTTTACCATAAGTTTCTTCTATGATAAAGTTTATTAAGGATTTCATTAAGGGTTATCAAGGACTAAACATTGAATTCAATGCAAATGTACTAATATTAGCCCTTTCGCGGACGCGCGGTTGCTATAGCATACATAACAATTAAAAGAACATGATTTTAAAAACCTCCGCGAAAGTGTTAAGCTTGTAATTAATTATATAACGCTATTATCAATGACTTCGATTGAAGGCCTTTACCATTGTTATTATTACGTGCCATTGTTAGGTATCAATATAAAGTTTGTTCGATCGAAATTTCTCGAATTCAAAATTTGGAAGATCAAATCAATTGTGAAATTTGATTCGATCGGATTCGTTTGTTTAGTTTACAATCAGGAAATAATTCTCCGCACTATAAAACTACGACAGTATAAAACTACGGGTGACATTGAAATTTTAAGTTCGCAATCTCAACACGATTTGAAACCTTCTGAGAACTAGCTTAAATAAAATAGAGATTGTTTATACCGAAAAATTACTTCACTTTATTGTAAGCATAAATTAAAAAAAAAAACATCAAATGTAATAAAGAGCGGTCGGTTACAGTCCAGCCAACCCAATTATCGCATTTTGTACATTATTGGCATATAGCCATATTCTGGCAATAATTTTTTTACGCAAAGCGTAAAAACTAATATTCAAAAAGAAGTATTTTGAATTTGTATCTTATAAAAATAAGACGGCGATAGTTTCGAAACGAACGTTGAAAATTATAACTGTCTATAATTATAGCCGTCTTTCTTAAATTTAATAAATTTCTTAATTCTAATAAATTTCTTCAAATTAATAAATTTTATAAATTTCTTAAATTTTATAAATTTCTTAAATTTTATTAATTTCTTAAATTTTATTAGTATGAACTATAAATTTTGTCGTTTGCTTGGATTTCGCTCGAAGCAACAAACAGCTTAAAAAATAAACCACAAAAAATTAATTCAAATTGAATTTTTACGCGTATGAGATTCACATTGGTATAATATACAAATATTCATCCTATCAAAATGTGATTTTTGTGTTGATAGGTTTTTTTTTGTAGCCGCGGTTGCGCGAAAATCTTTTGAATCTAAAAAAGATTCATTGCAATGTTGTCATGACATTCTTACTTAAAATAACGAAGAACGCCACAAATGTCAAGAAATCGCAACAAAAAAACTTTATTCCAGAAAATGTATTAGTAATAACGATCTAATATGTAAAAATCACGTGTCATAACATATGTCATAGTGTTTGTTAACGAACTTCACCGAAACCGCTACACCATATTTGGTAGATCTGTGCATAGGTCGTAGGCTAATTTATGGGATTAATATGGGAAAAAAACCTATGGCGGTCAGGTAGTATCTTAACTTATTTGATTAACAGTATTTACTAACTTAATTTTGATGTAGATGTAGAAGTTATGCTTAATATAAAACTAAAATTTATTAAGTTCCAAAAAGGTTTCCGCTCAGCTTAATGCCGTGGCAGGGCTAAGGCGCTGATTTTCAGCGGGTGCCTGAGAACTTATAGCTACAACTTAAATTAATCTAAGGTAAACAAAATACAAAACACAAAATTCTTCGTTCCTCCTCCTCATTCCTCTGTTGATTTGTTGAGTCAGATTTCTTCGATTTCAATCAGACAAATGTAATTAATTAGCTACAGCACACTTACGAGAAGATACGGATTTAAACTTGATAATTGATACTATTGCAGTGTTTACGAAGCTCAGCGTAGGTAGAATAGAATATAAGGTATATCCTATTCTACCTACACTGAGCTTTTTATCTTGAGGAGTATTTTAATCTGGATACTGAGAACGCAACATGTTCTCAGTATCCAGATTAAACATCAAATCTACATTTTCCGATATAATATCCTCCCGATTGGGAGGATATTTTAAAGCCGGGGACTGCACGGGTCAAAACTGCGGTGTAGAAGGTAAAACATTATGTAATGTTAATAAGTATACATATTAACATATATATGTTCTTTTAATTTTAACTCATAAGTTTCGGTTTAATAATTGTAACTGAGTGCAGACGACTTTTCAGATTCTAATCCAGGCTCCGTTGAGCTTTGCGTTTTATTGAATTAAGGTATGATTTTTATAGGTTTTTATTGAATTTAGAATACGTTTTTATTGAATTTAGGTATCATTTGTTTGGGTAATAGACATTTTTGTTAGTAGAAGATTTACTACTTAGTAAATGTTAGGCATTTTTCTTGGTAGACGATTTATTCTCCCATGTCTACATTCCTTTTTTTTAGGTTTGTAGCTTTGTAGACGAAATTCAAGCTAGACATTTAGACCAAAAAGTCATATAGCATTTATATGAAACATAAATATGAACAGTCTGCCAGTTCATATTCATATGCTACCTCACTGGAATTACTATACCCTGTGGGGATCAGTCTATCTGCGTTACGACGTGGTTAGAAAGTACTCATACCATCGACGTGCGGGCACCACGATACAAACGAAAATACAATGCCCGTGACGGTCTACAAGATACTAAAATTTAATTCTGCGAAATATGCAAAAAGGTATGCAACCTAGGGCCGGCTTCAGAATTTGGGAATTTCACTAGGTAAATATTTAAGTTACGTTCTGTCTCTCTCTTTTTCGTGAAATTCTAAGAGACAACAATACAGTTAAGTCATTACTTAGCGAAATTCTCAATTCAGAAACTGACCCTTAAACTTTCAACTATTGATATAGCAACAAAAACTGTTTATTTCATAAATAGATCATCACATCACATCATAATTATCACACAATGATATTAATATTAATATCGCACTAATATAAAGGCGAAGGTTTGTGAGTGTATGTTTGTTAGGTCTTCACGTCTAAACGGCTCAAACGATTGCAATAAAAGCTGGTATAGAGTTAGTTGACACCCTGGATAAACACATATAGTACGTTTTATAGCGGGAAAATATCTTATTCCCATTGGAATATCGAAGCTAGTGTAAAATAACGGCAGAATGTATAGAATTTATTATGCCGATATCTATAGCTGTCCCTAAGCTTTTAGGTATCTACAAAGCAATGCTTCGTATGTAGTTTGCTTAAGCACCTACCAACTAAGCGCGAGTACGTGTGCCAGTGTTTAAACGTCCACTTTATATGAGGAAAAAGTGTGCACACGATGAAATTTAATGCACACCACACTCCGTGGTACCTATCTACTCGTAGGTACAGGAGTAAAAGTTATTACTTGTATGACTCTACAACTCCTGTAACTTTTACTCCGAATTCAGTTTTGCACTTTTGTTTTTTGAAAATGCTGATGATGGTGACCTAAACATAAATGTGAAAAAACTGGCCACGTTCTTTCTGGCCTCTCTCAGTACGGCTTTCGTAAACCGGGATTTTTTGATTATAATATTTTATTTTACATTGCTCGTAAAGCGAGTAACTTTACACAAGTAGCAACTCCAAAAAGGTAACTTTCACTCACTCTAATAAAAAGTGCCTGACACCGGTGGGCTTACATGCAACCACTAATGAATGTTAATGAGACGAAAGAGATCTTTCAGCATCCTGGCAGACTTACCTAGGCAGGCAGATCCAGGTCACTACCTACCCCTCCAAGGATGCAGTCGTGAATTTATATCATATTTTTGAATAAAATAAACAGAGAGTTATTAATTCATAACTAAAAATAGTTTTAAAAAAAGTAGGTAAATAAATAAATATTCAGGGACATATTACACAGATCTCGTTAGCCCTATACTAAGTACAACTAATGACTTGTGTTATAGGTGCTAACTGGACGATAGATTTAATACAATAAATACATAAAACATCCAAGACCCGAGGCAAACTAGAAAAGTTCGTTTCCTAGTTTGACCTGGCCGGGGATTGAACCCGAGACCTTGAGTTTTACAGTCAGCGTGCTAAACCGCTGCGTGACCGAGGTCGTCATTTGAGTCGTATATAAAGTTAGTTTTGATTAACGACGTCACTAATCACATTCCACGTGATTAAGCACACTCCAGGCCGCTTTCCTCATCTTAAAAGACACTCACCTGGATGTCAACAGATAAGTTTAAATTAGCACAAAGATAAGACTTACTCAAGTGAATTAATCTACCTAGTAAGAATAATTGAGGAAGCCTAGCTATCAGTAGGCTAATTCTAAGCCTCTTACAACCGTACCAGTCATGTTACTTTTTCTGCTAAGTCTCAAACGTAGAGCGGCAGTTAGCGGGAACGCTAAAGGTTGCGATGGGATTAGAGATGTGATTGCTGCTCCGTATATCCGCCTGAGAACATTTACTCTCAGACGGTTGCCTGAGAATATACGAGTACACGCGAGTCTACACAGTGTTTATTCAAAATGTACAGACATGCAGGTGCGGGAATTTTTCATCTGATAACAGAAGACCTTTTGATCTTAAAATTATTTAACGAGTGACGATGAGGACAAGGTAAAGTTGGGTTTGATCATGGCAACATACAGGTAAGTAAATTATTTGGATAAACATACGTACATAAATAACCTCACGCCTGTATACCAGAGGAGAAGGCAGAGACCAGGAACTGCTAATTGCCAAGATCCTAACAGATCACCTTCGCTTCAACGTTCATAAGTCGTTGCAGGTACGCACGCTGGTTCCGGGTACTTTGTATCTTCCCCTTTGCTAATATATCCCCCATTTGGTCGATGTAAGTCCGTCTGGGACGTCGCTTACCAGCCCTTCCACTCACATTCACAATATATATTTGTTTCGTCAATCTTTCTTCCTTCATCCTCTCCACTTGTCCAAACCAACGCAACATTCGTTTCTCAATTCAAGTCATTACATCCTCTTTTAGTCCACAACGTTCTCTAATCAGACTATTGCGTATCCTGTCATTCAAAGTAACACTACACATACTTCTCAAGGACCTCATTTCAACTGCTTTAATTCTACTTTCTTGCTTCTTTTGCCACACCCAAGTCTCGCTACCATACATAAGTGTTGGGACCAGCACCCCACTATGAATAGCCAATCTAGCTCTTTTGGAGATGTTTCGGCTGCACACAATGGAGTGCAAGGCACCGTTTACACAATTTCCCGCTTTTACTCTTCTTTCTATATCACCTTCACACTTTCCATCCCTCGCAAAAAGGCTTCCCAAATAGACAAATTCTTTTACTTGTTCCACTCTTTCGCCTCTAATAATATATTCATAGATAGAATTCGATATGTGTTTACCTTATGTATTTTTTAAGAAATAAAAGACATTAAAATTTACATTGAAGTAGGGTAGGTTATTTAATTAATAAAAAAAAATATTATTAATAAATTAAAGTAATAGGTCTGAAGCCCAAGCCTAATATCAAAGTCGTAAGAATAAAAAAAAAACACTTGTTAATTTCTTCAATACTACTGTTTTATTTCCTAGCAATCGAAGTCGAATGGCAGTCGTTAAGCCATGTCAGAAGCCTTATGGGCGGCTTGATAACTTCTGACAGTAAGGCCCGCCACTGTCTTACAATCCTCCACCAACCCGGACTTGGCCCCCGTGGTGGAGTATGGCCTATCCTTCCTGCGATGTAGGAAGAGACCCGTGCCCCAGCAGTAGGGACATACAAGGGTTGATAACGATAACGAACGAATCGAAGTGAAAAGCAGAGTTTATAACTCGTCCACAAAACCATTTTAAGACGCTATGTCACCGCTTAATCGAACTAAGATGGGCGTGGCTTAGCTGCGCGCGCGGTGGAAGGGACTAGGAGTCGTAAATATTTTTAACTCCTTACGCAAAAATAGGGTGTATTATAAGTTTGATCGCAATGTGTATGTAAATCTGTCTGTGTCACCGTAGCTGTCAAATGTGTGAATCAGCTTATTTAAATTTGAAAGTAGGTTTTTCATCGATACTTTTTAGACAAGTTGTATCAAAATTGGCTTACGAGCGATTCGTGTCTGAAATAAAAATGTAAGTATTCGGTTTTTTTCTTAATGAAAGTATATTATCACGTAAAGTTCAGTTGCTTGGATAGAAATTAAATTAAATAGTACGCGGATGCCATGATGCCTATCGCCGCCATCAAAGAAGCAGCCGCGTAAACAAAGGATGCAGAGTGCAGCGCACAAGTGAACTTAGCGTTTACATTACAGCGCTGTCGTAGTGGCAAGAATTGAAACTAACATGTGCGTTAGTATAATTTATTAGTTAGTTTTTTTTGGTCAGAATAGACTTAGGTATTTCCAATTAATGTTTTTGAATTCTCGTAAGGAAAAAAACTATAAAAATATGAAATAAAAATAGTTTATTTAAAAAACCTATTTAGAGGCTAAAAATTTCACCCATGCCGTAAGTGATGCAATTTGCTTAAGCCAGATGTCGCTGCCTGTACGTAATTCAGAGAATAGTGTAAAGAGGTTCGAAATTTCACTGATGCCGGTGAGTCGCCCATTGGCTCAATTGGTAGAGCGCTGGCACGGATAGCCAGAGGTTGCGGATTCGAATCCCGGCATGGGTGAAATTTTTAGCCTCTAAATAGGTTTTTAAATTTGTCCTTAGCACGGGTTAGTGCATTAAAAATAAAAATAGTATAATAGTTTATTTAGTATTTTCTAAGGTTAACACGAGCAGTAGACATAATTAAAACTGTTTTTATACGGATTTATGCTCGTTTATTACATTTTTACAATGTAATAAACGAGCATAAATCCGTAAACTAATCGTTAATGATTTCTAAAAGACACCTGTCACCTCAGTCATCCGGGACCACGGCACCTGAAAAAGTGCCGAAACGTTGGAAAATTGTAAAAATTTAATAAACGAGCATAAATCCGTATAAAAACAGTTTTAATTAATAGTTTATTTGTACAAAAATATTGCTATTGGTAGGTCTACTATATGCAAAAAGAATTACATTAAAGTATGTTTTTAGATGAATGTGCCTTTATTTTTAACATAGAACTACAAGAACGACATTGAACCAAAATTAAGAAATTAGTACCTACTGGTTTGTACCAAGAATGTTATACTTCAAAAAAGAATGCGCTTCGTCAGTGACTCCCACTTGATCCCGATCTTGCTTTCTAGACGATTTGATACTTTTGATGTTATTTTCAATTTTAGTTCAACAAACTTTTTGCATATACAACGATGATTAAAATTAAAAGCAACCACGGGATAAAAAAATGCTTTATTTACAATAAAAAATTATTTTTTTTACAAAAGTCCGTGATTAGGTTTGAATAAAACGTAGTATATACAACCATTTTTATAATAAAAAAAATAATAGCCATTAGAAATAATGAGTGTTTTAACTTCTCCACAGTTTGTCATTTTTTCTTAAACATTTTTTTTATTTTTGACAGGTTTTTTTAAACTGGTGTTTTCCTTGTCTTTTTTAATCACATATGTTGGGTCGCGAATTTCTAGTTTTCGCGTATATCTTGGATCTACCAGTTCTGGCAAGAGACAATCGTTATAAAAAGATATTAAATGTGGCTCCATTTTTTGTCTCCAATAAAGGTCGTCCTTTCGTATGATTTCTGTTTTAATTTGATTGTTACCATACCACACAGCTAACAATGATTTATCTTTCTTGCATATGTGCATTTGGCCTTGCACTTGCATATACCAATCGGATTTTTTGTTTATTTCGATTTCTCCAGTGTTTTTATTTTTGCGCCAAAAGTGCATTTTTCCTTCTTCGATTGCTTTTTCGATTCCCATTTTGTAAGGTGCGATAGGACACTTCACTTCAATTACCATATCATTGGTAATACCATCTGGCGATGCGCCTAAAAATTGATGTTTATCGTCGATAAATAAGCCACAGTTATTTATTTTTATCTTCAATATATTTTCCAGTTCTTCCAATGCCACTTTTTCATTTTTCTTGCCGTGGTTAATTGAAACCACGTGGTCGATATTTGGCCTGTACAGCATGTTTCTAACAATGCTACCACAAGATTTTGTTTTAATTCTTTTTATAACCTTTCCGAAATTGGAAGCAGTCAGAAGATTCCGTCTCATTTCAAGCCATTCACCACTATCACTTTGAAGAATAGTTCTTTGTTCAATATCACGCCGTTCATCTTCAGTCTTTTCTAAATTTTTCAAAAATCTGGTTTTGGCTAGCTCATAGACTTCCGGGTCCATATCTGGTTTAGTGGCATTTTCACCATAATCAAAGTCTATCTTCCTTCTTATTAATTTGCGGTTTTTTTTTCTAGTAAAAGTTTCGTTGTATTTCCTTTGTTTCTCTGCTTTTTCTTCATGCTTTTTTATCTCATCACGTGGACTTTCTCCATGGATGTTATTATGAACAGTGGTCAAAATCTTTCCTGAATTAAAAGATACCACCGCACCTGCACACCTAGCTTGGTAAGACCGCTTCATAGCATAATTTATCCTTTTGCCGCCCACAAATTTAGCAATTACCCCATTGAACCGCTCGATGACGTTGCTATCCACATTTTAAATGAGGCTTCTGGCTTGCGATGCCACATTGCCAGCCAAAAACCTTATGCGTTGCCACAGATTGCTGTTAAAAAACTTTTTAAAATCTGTATTGCTTTTGGAATCACAAAGTTCTTTATTGCATTCTATGTGGCAACCAAATCCATGGTATACTGATACCGTTAGGTCATGATACAATTTTTTTATAGCTTCCGATTTGGACTCTTGGCATCCATGATATTTTATAGCGTCACATATGTACTTTCTGGAGGACATTATTTTGTCATTTGTCAGAACTTTTCTGTCTGCTATGTTGTACTTCGTATCATTTTTTATACCTTGCATTTTGTTACAAAAATTACGCAAAATATGATTTTTGCAACCAATTTTTTCGACAGTAATGGAAGGATAGGGTCGTGCTTCCAAAATTTTGGCATAGGTACTACTGTCGCCATCTGCTATAAATCTTCCATAGATCAAACCATGCATGGCGACAGATTGTTTAAAGCCTTCTGCAATGATATTACCTTCCATGCCTGTGGAAGATCCACTATAATTTTTAAAGCATTCGTGTTGTTTAGGTTCTTCTCCGCGTTTTTCTGCTCTGGCGCAAATGCAGCAGTATTTATTTTTCACGCCAAGAAACAAAACTTGTCCAAACCGCCTTCCAATTATGGCTGCTGCTCCAGAAAGTGCCGCGTAATTTGTCTTGTACGAACGCTTGCACCAACAACCATCTAAAATAACCTGCTAACGACTTAATGTATGGAAGAACTTTATTTTTACCAAATTTTTACGTAGAAACTCTAGTGAATGTTTGGACAGTGCTTCCAACTAATAAAATAATGTAGATTAATAAAATATATTATACTTAATAAAGGGGCAATCTTACTTACATATTTTTTTTCACCATTTCCAGGGCTTTTTCTTTCTGACGTTGTTTTTGTTTAATTTTACTTATCTTTTTCCGACTGTTGTTGCCCATTGCAATATAGTTTGTCACAGTTTAACTCTCAACACCAATAAAACAGTGCAAACACTGAATACCACACTACTCTGAGCCTATAATACAGTGATTATTTACAAAATTTAAATCACGAACAGCGCGGGCAAGCGCCGCACAGACCTCCTTCTCTCATTAGAGCTCAGCGGGCACTGCCCGTGACCGACAGTGACAGACATATACGCTGCTCGGAGCAAAACGCGATGACAATAGTACGCGCAAATCTCGCCCTTAGCATTATTTTGACGCGTAAAGTGAATTAATTTGTTAAAATTCAACCACAACAGTAAATAGAAAACTGAGTTACATAAATCTACATCTCTAAATTGCTTATTCAGAGAAAAAACACAGCTGATGTATGTAAAGGCGTTGCTGAGTACTAGCAAAAAAACGCAAAAGTAAGACTGTACTTTGGAATTAATTTCTATCGAGAAAATTTTATCCAATTGCGTTTTCCAGTTGCATAAACCTAGAAAATATAGTCTAGAATCATATAGTCTGAAATCAAATCTATAAACCTTGTATCAATGTAATACGAACGAATGAAAAACTCCTAATATCAGCGTTATAGCCCCTTAACCTCGACATTACTTTCAGCCCTCGCCAAAGCCTGTGATAAAAATGTTTCGTTTTGTGCACTTGTAAAATTAACTATTTTTATCTAGTGTTTATTTGTCACGTTTAATTTAGATCTTGGACGAAAACATACAGTCGTTGTTTTTTATAATGTTGTATTTAACGCGTATAGGCAAGGTAAAAAAACAGTCTTATGATTTTCCCTCGAATGAATACATTATCGTACAATTTTCATAATTATATGAGTTGTGCCCGCGTGGAATTCTGTGATAGTATTTCGCCTATAACCTTCCTAAAGGTCCGTTCCAATACAAATACAATCTCCAGACGGCGTTTATTGAGTGCGAATGAGGATATACGAAAGAAGTGGCACGTCTTGGCCGTCGCGGAAAAGAATCGCATTGAAACAAATCAAGACAATAATTTCGAAGTAGGGATAGGTATACGCAATTACTTATAGGAAGGAGCAGGGGGTCGTGTTCTTCCACTATAAAGGGAAATTTGCCTCCAGACACATCGTATGCCTGGGGACGGCCGGTCCGACTGTTGTTCGTCGGACGTTATATCTATGTCGGAGTATATAGTACATGAGCAGAGTTGACATGTGCTCGCCATAAACTCAAGACTAACTGTTGTCCGTTGCTGTTCCGAAGTTAATAGCAAATACAGGGTTGCTGTTATCACGTGATTATTTTTAAATTATGAAAAGCTAAACATCTAAATATAATAATGTCCCTTATATACGTTTCAGCATAGGAATGGACCTTTTATCAAGAGAGAAGGAGAGAGAGACAAGTTATACGAGTAGGCATAATAACGTGTGTTCACCGTAAATTGGCAAACTCAAGCGCTAACGCCGTGTCTCTGAACAGCTCAGGCACTTCTCAGGCTTTTGTCACGAAGTTTTCCTTCCCATAGTTTTATTTCGGATTCAGATTCACAAATGTACGTCTTAGAAACCAAAATCATTGGGTAAATGCACAAACCCACGAAGTGAGTAAGGGGCTCTCCCTATGATCTGAGGGCTCTCCCCACCGCACACATACCGGACCGGACCGAAATATGTACATGTACATATCTATTCAGGCCATAAATTGAACCCAGTGCCCGGAATAGGCTTTTTCCGTGCCGACTCTCTGTCCGTCAAAATAATATGTATAATTTATATTACCTATACTTACACTGTACACCACATGCCTTCGCTCAGAAAGAGTGTATGGGTTTAATCACTTTGCGTGCCCACAGAGGACTTGGAATTACGTGCGCTGACCTTCGAAATGTGCCATTGAAATTTTCCGTATTGTAACGATTTTTATCCATGCATCCTGCATTCAGGGACCGCGTTCACGGCACGGAGTATACACAGCTACCTATTCATCCTGTATACAATAAATACGGCAGTAGGGAATGGGTACCCTCAGCAAAATTACATCGCTTTCCCAACGCAGCTTTGCGATTTCAAGGATTCTCCGTGGCGCGTAACCGCTGGTAGAGCATACAGAAGTTGATTAAAAAGGTCTTTTCTGATACTGATGATAAAAATAGCAATTTCAAACTGGTTACAATGTACTTATACTTCAATTTAATCTGTCATTGTGTATAAATTCGTTAATTGGTTATTGAAAACATCAGCATGTTTTACCTTTTTCAAAATTATTTAGCATTAAATTCTTAACAATGTCAAAGTGTGCCTGGGGATATATCACATATGATATTTCTAATATCCCTTCTGGCACATAGTATAAAGGTAGTCTGTGATCCTCGTACACTATCAATCTCTTAATACCTGCCAGTTTGCCAAAGTGCATCCAAAAACCGGAAAGTGTTTCTCGTCGCAGAGCCGGGTTCCGTACTTCCATGAGCTTCCATGTGATTTACAGAACTAACAACTTTATCAAAGCAATTAATTGATTTGGTAAGAAGTTTTCCTTTGATAAGTTGGTCGTCTATTACTCGTTGACTCGTAAAGCCTACTTAGCCGTGAAAGTATTCCTTTTAATATCATTATATGTGTAACTCATCATATCCCGTGCGACTGCCTCGTTGGTCGAGCCTTTAAGGGTACTAAGACAGAGGTCGTGGGTTCGATTCCCACTGGGGGCCACCGTACAGTTGAATAAGTGGCCTCAGTTGAGTGTATTTACATGTTTGTGACGTCCTTACCTGGTAACATGGTACAGGGTATCCTAGTTTGGGCCCAGGTCAAGTGATTGCGTTGTGTGGACGTTATAATTTTTATTATTGTCCTGAATGTTTTCACGTTTCTACAATGAACTGTTGAGTCAGGAGAGAGGGTGGGACGCTTCGCTAGGACAAAAAATGGCGGCACCCTAAAAAGTAACTGACACCTGTTAAAAGTAGATTAACGGATTGTCACTCAATGCATGTGCATGGCGCTCTAGCCAGCTTTACTGCAGCTTCACACACCCCGAGGGAGCTTATGAAACCTTCCACTGGTATTCCTATGTGAGCTGATTCCAGCCACTGACATAGGAAGCAAGTTAGATTTCTCTAACTTGTCTGTCTAGCTAGCCGCCAAGTTGAACCACTAATGTAACTTGAAAATTCAGGGCGAAACCAAAAATGACCATGGCTATTATGTTACGAGGGATATCATAAGGATTCTAAGGAAAATATAATTTCTAAATTGCTTAAAACATCGTCTTACTACAAAAAAATTAGACAGGTGTTGAGCAAGTGTTTCAAAATATGTTTACCACAATAGAAGCATATTTAAGCTATATTTGCTAAACAAGAGTTTTCGAACGTCTAAATATAGACCAAGCCTAAGCCGTGTCTAGTTCTTACCTATCATAAAACACAATATTGTGGTAAACATATTTTGAAACACTTGCACACGCAGATTACCCCCAACCTGTCTCAATTTTTTGTAGTAAGACGGTAAGGAGTTCTCTACGCCGTAGGACATTTTGATACTGCAGGTTCGAGTTAATAACGAGCAAATATACTAGCGAAAAGTGAAAAGTTAATGGACAATTACAGCATTATTGCTCTATCGTCCTGGGATCTTAGCTAAGATATATTAAATTTGTTTTAAGAGACAGGTACGAAATCTTGCTGCTGTTGCTTTGTTCTCATTTATAGACACAATTTTCTAGTTTTATTTTTGCCGTATTGTATTTAAATTCCCCGCATACGAAGTGGCGGATAAAAGCTAAATATGAACCGTAGTATTGTATTGAAGAACAAACTTTTATTTTATTCCGTTGAGAAGATAGCCACGGTATTCGTAATCGATATTCTCTTTTAAAAGCCACAATTTCACCGTAAGCACAAAACTATCAAAGGGATTCTGAGCTTAGCCCGTTCCATACCACGCTGAGTGATTCGATGAACTAGTCTACCGCCTGTGTCTACGTTTCGGCTCCGGACGAGCATTCATCTGCTAATAAACTGATAGTCGATGGAGTGCAAACGTTCTTGAGTGGAGATTATTAACTCCCATAGTTTGTGAGATTTCCGCTCGCCTCCATCGTTTGTGGTTTGATCATTATACGTAGTAAGCGCTGAGATATGGTAACACTTCAGACACTAGGGTTCCCTCTCAATGTTTCCTTCACAGTTAGCGAGTGGTATTGCTACTGTAGCTTCACAAATGAACAAAGTCATTGGTACATGCCGGATTTTGAACCCACGACCTCCCGATTGACAAGCCGGCTGTCTACCGCTCCCACCGCTTTTTTAACTCTCATTTACAGCGTATGTCGCCAACCAGCTCAATGTACCGGAGATGTACAAAAGGTGGCGTGCTTAAGGTAAGATCTATGTCCAGCAATGGTCAAGTACTGGCTGATTAACTGACTGATATAGAATGGCTGAAAAAGGAAACGAACTGGCACAGTTCCTGAGAGATGACATACGAAGAGCGAGGCATATATTTAGCAGTCTATACTCAGCTTCACACTGGCAGCGGTACACTGAAGCTGACGTTCTTAATGAGCCGTTTTCAGGTCAAGTTTAAAAAGCAATGAATAGATGGCGCTCATAGGTGTAGCCATAGAAGAACCGGAATACGGCTGTCAAAATTAATCTTGACAGACGTGTCCCTGTTCTGTTATCTTCTTCTTCAGGCTATATTAGTCCACTGCTGGACATAGCCCTCCCCTAATGAGCGCCATAGTGCAAGGTTCTGCCATCATTGGGGGGTAATGCCCATAATCCCCACGCTGGGCATGCGGGTTGGGGATCGCAGTTTGGTGGAATTGTACTGCAGGGGGCGCTGCTGCCCACCCCCAAGTTTGTGTCCCTTAGTCGCCTTTTACGATACCCGCGGGAAGAATTTGGGTTGGTGCTATTCTCTAGGCCGACACCACACAGCATTCTGTTATGTACACGCCTATAATCGCTATCTATAAAGTGCTTTTTGAAGTTGTACTGAAAACGGCTCATTTATAAAAAAAGTTTTGGTATCCACGCATATCGTACACCAACACTTTATATAGCTTTCGATCGGGTACGTTGTTTAACATTCTGTGTACAAAATCTCTACATTTGTCTCATCTTGATTTGCGGCCCAACGCAGCCGTTTATCCCGTAATGGGATTACGCTCCAGTGATTGGCAGATCCGTATTACAAGATGCTTCCGCTATGGTGTTCCACATCGGCTTCTATAGCACGCGCACTAATCCCGGTATGATTTCAATCACCAACTGTCAAATTCCACGTTAATTGCTATCGCAAACGTCAGGATTCCAACAGGATTCGGTGCGCTTAATTAGGCCTCTGGAGTCTAATTGAAACTAGTAAATTGCATTAAGGTAAAGTTGGCGAGAAATTAGCTTGGGTCAATACCGTTTTGCTCACATTATTGGCTTGGAAATAAGTGAGTTTATCAAAGTTAGTAATTCTGTGAAACAGCTGAACTTGATTTACGTATGATTCCAACCACGATTACAATGCAACTAAATTTTATTACAAGTTGCAAAAAGTGTCAGTAGTTCGGTCAACCGGACAAACAACCGAACTACTGACACTAGAGGTGAATTATAGTTTCCTGGTACTCATAGTAGACAACCTGTATTATGAAGTTCCAGCTACTTCTTTTACCAGTATTTAAAAATAAATGAGTGTAGGTAGTCGTACTTACGAACGATAAACGTGAGGCAAGAATGTTTTAGCCTCAAGCAATCTCGACTTGAGGACAACTATAAATGTGTTGGTTTACGTACGTACAATAAAACAAGCGTTGCGCGGCGGGGTGGTGTGAGGTTAAAGAGTGAGGAACAATTAATGGGGGCGAAACGTACCGATGTACCATTTCTGGGAACTGTGCCGGAAACGTTCTCAAGTACCGGGAACAGCGGGAACGTTATGAACTAATTAATTTAGTTACCGCTGAAAGCTCTTGCAATATTTAACTTACAATGAAGATCTACTAATATGATAAAATATTGTAGTACACAGGCTTAACTGAACTTTGTAGTATTGCGATGATTTGTGGGACCTTCACTCATACTAAATAGGTAAAGGGACTAGTTGAACGCTGCAATGCCAGGGACATTATTTTGTACATAGTGCAGGCTTGCTTAGCACCTATCCTTCTAAGCCCTGGCGTCCTAGGAAATAGACATCACGAATAACTTTCTTAATTCACACCCAATGATAGATAGATGGATGGATGGATGGATGGATGGATGGATGGACGGACGGACGGACGGATGGATGGATGGATGGATGGATGGATAGATAGAGAACACTTTATTGTACATAAAAAAGGTAATTTCACAGATATTTGTTAACCTAAGAGTACAGACGGATTGATTTGGTAGGAAGTCCGGAAAACTTACTGTTCCAGATCCAATATTCCTCATAATTTTTTGGACCACAAGAAGAAAAAGTTCTTTAAAATTTACGAAGTTTTAGAAGACTTGAAGTAACTGTTACCTCCAGGGCTTAGGAGGCTATACCATTCGGATAGCTTAGTCGGCCTAGCCTACAGAGAAGACTAGTCAATGCGTGCGAAGGAAACCAAGCTGCGGGTTTCCTTACGATGTTTTAGCCGTTAGCGTGTGTAACTTAATCCCACTAATATTATAAACGCGAAAGTTTGTAAGTATGAATGGATAGGTGTTTGTTACTCTTTCACGTAAACTCACACTAGGTGGGTGAAGGGACCACTCCGACGCTGTAGTGCCTGGGACATGGTTTTATAGATAGTGTAGGCTTGCCCAGCACCTATACCAACCTGACAGCTTAGTCGGCCTAGCCCACAGGAAAGACTAGTCAATACGTGCGAAGCCAACCAAGCCGCGGGTTTCCTCACGATGTTTTTCTTCACCGTTAGCGTGAGGTATTGCGACTACAAATTCGCACAAAGCAATCAAAATATAACATAGGCTACAATTTATAAAGATATTGTGTGAATAGTCTAAAATATGACGATAGTCTACTAAGAAGGAAAAAATGTAAAGGGTTTTCTGCGCAGAAGAAGTCGCAGGCACCAGCTAGTAGTAATACAAAGCACAAGAAGTTTGATAGTAATTAGTGAGTATTTATGTATACAATGGTGGTTGGGGACGAATTGTAGAACGTAGATAGGTAGAGAAAGATGAAAATAGAGAACACTTTATTGTATATAAATAAATAAATAGATAGATAGGTAGGTAGGTAGGTAGGTAGGTAGGTAGGTAGGTAGGTAGGTAGGTAGGTAGGTAGGTAGGTAGGTAGGTAGGTAGGTAGGTAGGTAGGTAGGTAGGTAGGTAGGTAGGTAGGTAGGTAGGTAGGTAGGTAGGTAGGTAGGTAGGTAGGTAGGTAGGTAGGTAGGTAGGTAGGTAGGTAGGTAGGTAGGTAGGTAGGTAGGTAGGTAGGTAGGTAGGTAGGTAGGTAGGTAGGTAGGTAGGTAGGTAGGTAGGTAGGTAGGTAGGTAGGTAGGTAGGTAGGTAGGTAGGTAGGTAGGTAGGTAGGTAGGTAGGTAGGTAGGTAGGTAGGTAGGTAGGTAGGTAGGTAGGTAGGTAGGTAGGTAGGTAGGTAGGTAGGTAGGTAGGTAGGTAGGTAGGTAGGTAGGTAGGTAGGTAGGTAGGTAGGTAGGTAGGTAGGTAGGTAGGTAGGTAGGTAGGTAGGTAGGTAGGTAGGTAGGTAGGTAGGTAGGTAGGTAGGTAGGTAGGTGGGTAGGTAGGTAGGTAGGTAGATAGATAGATAGATAAATATTCATGGAGATATTAAACAGATCTCGTTAGCCCTATACTAAGTACAACTGAATGACTTGTGTTATAGATGTTAACTCGACGATAGATTTAATACAATAAATACAATAAATACATAGATAAAATCCAAGATCCGAGACAAACTAGAAAAGTTCGTTTACTAGTTTGACCCGGCCGGGGATCGAACCCGAGACCTTCGGTTTTACAGTCAGCGTGCCAAACCGCTGCACCACCGAGGCCATCCTCCTCATAATATATATCCTATTGTTTTGTTTAATTTAAATTTATCCTCTTTTTCTCGTACTTCCGTATGCCTATCACTTATTTTCGTTCACCTCCTGCGGTTGACTGGTAGAAAATGCTTGTAGAATTAAGTCCGCCGCATTGCCATTGTAAACTTTACTTATGTGCAATATAAGTAATAAAAATAATAATAATAAATAATGTAATATCCTAAATTTATTGTTTCCTATGTAATAAAGTATAATTGATTAACTAATTAAAAAAGGCACTGTGATTCCTTAGTGATCAAAATAACCTGATCTGTCCTTTGCTTTCAATAGTATGGACACTATATGACAAAAGTATGAACAAAAGAATTATATCAAGCGAATGTGGGTGCAGACGGGGCGTGAAGCGTCGTCGAAATATACACAAAACAATTTTATTGTACAACGGTGAAGGCGTTGGGGAAGAATTCGGTTACAAACAATGTGACACGAGATTTTTATAGAACTTTTGTTATAGAACTCTTTTGAAATGTGTTCACCGATTTTTATGATTTATGTATATTTGGGAGGTGAGAATAAGTCGTAAAGTCTATTTATCCTTACTTGTCCAATTTAGTAAACAAGATTGTAACCTCAAAATTGACTTAAATGCAAAAAATAGAAATTTTGTCGCAAGTTCATGAAATTTGTTTATAAATTTGGCAGCGTGTTATCTAAAATAGTGTCCCAGGTTACTTCGTTTAGAGGAATATGGCAATTTTCGACTAAAAAGTCATACTTTACAGGTAGAATCTTGTTTACTAAATTGGACAAGTAAGGATAAATGACGTGACGAAACAAACTTTGCGGGGTGAACCAGTAGTATTCAAAAAATGTTTGTTTTATTTATTTCTATTTTGGCAAGACATAGTCATAGTGTTATAAATTGTTATAATGGAAATATACTTACACCTAAACAAAAGCTAAATGTAGATACCTACATCTATTTTACCAAGATATGAACATGCCCCCACTGCTGGGGCACAGGTCTCTTCGTCCATCGCAGGGCCTTACGGTCATAAGTTATCAAGCCGCCCATAAGATCTTGACATGGATTAACAACTGCCATTACATGACAGCCGGCACCAACGGTTCAACGTGCCTTGCGAAGCTCGGAAGCGCTCGGATAAATGCCACTAGCGATGGTCACTGGAGAGTCACCCATCCAGCACCTAAACACGTCTGCTGTTGCATATCCCAAGTGATTGATTCCAATCACTCGGTTCCACTAGGCCACGAGCGTTCGTTTCATTTTACCTAGAACTCTTAATTTTAGAGTCGAATTTTACTGTACCGCCGCCAGACATCAATTAAAGTTTACTACCTCGTACAATAACGTACATCCACAATAACCTACTTAAACGTACCAGGTTAACTCGTGCGGAATTTGACATTGTCCCAAATAAACTTATGTCCTCCAGTTCGTCTGAGCTGAAACAATTCTTGAAACCCCGGACTCCCCGCCGCGTACGTTAGGTTAGGCAAAGTAAACTAAATTAAAATAGCGAAAATACGAGCTCGGCTTCTTTTGTACGACCACACCTGCACTGTGGAATTAATGCCAGTTCAATGCATTAGTACTAGGTTTCATAATAATATTTACATATTATTATGAAACCTAGTACTAATACTCTATTAATTAAGTATCAAAAGACTCTGAAAAGACTTAGTTAGGAGTTTTTTTGCCCATTCTTTCGCCATAATTATTTACATTTTGATATGGAGTTGTAATTGAAACGTTCAATAAGATACAGTTTCTGTGTACCTTCGAATAAAATACTTTGATTTGATAGCAATAAGTTAAGCAATAAGGAAGACAGAAATTAACAAATAATTTCCACACACCACAGTCACTTGTCTTGGTCCCAAACTAGGATACCAAAGGTATCCTTAGGTAGTTGGTGCGATTCCAAACTAGGATACCAAAGATATCCTAGTTTGAAATTGAAATCTAACCAACTACCTCTGGCAAAGGTTAAATGGTTAAACGTTTCATGTGCAATAAATTGTAATAATATTGTGTGTGGACACGGGTTGGCTGTTGGATATTGTAGGACAAAATATATCACATACATTAACGTCGTCTGTTCCAATGAAATCACTGGTAATAAAAATATCTGTTATTAAAACAAAAGTAAACAATAGAAATCTCTTCCTGACTATTGTTTACTTTCTCTCAGAAGAGCCAATCCATGAGGACCCCTCGCATAAATCTCCCCATAATCGTCGTCGTCCCCATCTTGGACATTAATGAGCCGCTCGTGGTCTAGTGGAACCGAGTGATTGGTAACAAATAACTTGGTTTAAGCAACAGCAGGCGCGGTCTGGTGCTGGATGGGTGACCACACCGTGACTATCGCTTGTGATATTTTTCAGAGCACTTCCGTGCTTCGCAAGGGACGCTAAGCCATTGGTGCCGGCTTTCATGTACTGACTGTCGTTAAGTCATATCAGAGGCCCTATGATAACTTCTGATAGTAAGGTCCGTCACTGTCTTAGATCCTCCACTACCCGGACTTGGCCCTCGCAGTGGAGTATGGCCTAACCTACCTGCGATGCAGGAAGAAACAAGTGCCCCAGAAGTAGGGATAAACAAAGGGTTTATCATTCATTATAAAACGTTCTGTAACGTAAACATTACGTACAGCTTCATACATAACTTCATACATGAGACAAAGCCGAGGTGTGCTGAGAAGGCCAGGTAAACAACACAGCCAAAGTTACGTGTATAAAAATGAAATGAAATTTTATTTTGACAGAAAAAGAAATATTTTACATAGTTTTTCTTAAATTTAAAATATTTATGGAGGTTTGATGTAGTTGAGGTTTCAGAAGTAAAGTTACAGATGATGTCTAAGCCAGACTGGGTCTGTAATATAGATATTAGCTTCCATCAATAATATGGTCTGATTCTACAATACAGTAGAATTAATGAAAATGTGAAGGACACAAATATTGGTTTACTTTTATTTATTATTAAGTTTACTTGTCGCTAAGTTTAACTAGGATTAAAACCAAAATTAAATCCTGCCAAAATAATTTAAGTATGCATGGTTGCTTAAATTATTTTGGCAGGATTTAATTTTGGTTAACTAAAAATAACATAGAAGTCGTAAATTTTAATGCATGTCAAACAGAAGGCTTGTGTGTGTGTGTTGGGTGTTCCTATATGTGAGGGAGGTGGTTTGTACTTTAATTCCTAGCTATAGCGAGATTGAGTTCGAAAAACTACCCAAGGTTATACTATTTTTAATGCACTAACCCTTGTTAAGGAACAAATTTACCCAAGGTTGTCGAAATTACGGGGTACAAAATTTTTAATACAGTTGCTCAAAAAGTGGCGTATTACAGGGACATGTAGCGTGCGGGGTGTGGGCTATTCACACTCGTGCTTTTTTTACCTTTCCCGCACTCGTGCGTTTTCTTTCCCAATTGTCAAAATAATGTCTATTAAAAAGAAAAACCAACAATGAAGTTTTTACTAAAAAAAATCATAGATGTTTTTATGAGCTACTAATTAGTTTCAATATCAGATTTAATGATTTGATTGAATGAGTTAAGTAAGGTTTCATTTCATTTTATCTCATTTAATTTTATTTTAATTTCATATGAATAAAAAAAATTGCCTACTAGAATGGGTGAAGAAAAAAAATCTCTGCTTATATTTTTTTACGGTTGGCGCCATTTTCCAAATAATTTTTCTTTATTAAATTGCTTATTTCTTTCGCAACTGTATTAAAAATAGTCGATCAGTACACATGCGGAACCGTCATTGCAACTAGTTCCGACTGTCAACCCTCGCCTTCGGCTGCGCCTCGGCTCGGGTAGACATTTGTCGGAACTCTTTGCAATGACAGCCTTTCCGCACTTGTAATGAAATATACTAAATATTCCGTAAGGGCAAAAAAACGGAATGTGTAAAAATAAATGACCTCTCCATGAAAGTATAAAACTCAAGCCAAGGTTGTCAACAATATGGGTGTTGACAACCTTGGGCTTGAGTTTTATCCTGTTGCGAATACGTAGAATCCTACGTGTATTTTATTTGCAAGTGGAAATTGTGTTTTCTTACGAGTATTTAGCGCCTTTTTTAAATACTTTTCTTTTATGAGTAACTCTATAGTGTCTTTGATGCAATGAGGTTCTTTTTTACTGTAAAATAATTCTACAGAGTGTAGTCTATTTCATAACCGCCTCTATTTTCCATCGAGTTAAAAAACAGACTTCAGCGGTCTTATTTATTTTTTGACTTCGACAATTCGACGTCCGTTGCCTAACCGAGTCTCCAGGCCTACTCGTTAATCCGGTAATCCGAATAATCTTTGCAATGTACCATCAAATAGTCATAGTAAACTTTGAATTGTAATTCTATGCAACAGCCCCCCCCCTCCCCCCGGTACACTGGCCGGAGATTTGGATTGGATTTTTTTAAGTTATGTAAATTTGTTCAAACCATACCGCTCGCTAGCGGCAGAAAATAATACTGAAAAACACCGCGGCGGTTTTTTTAGTTTTTCCGCACATATTGATATCTTTCCCCTAGATTTAAGCCGAGTAAACTGACAGATTTTTATGTTTATTTATTAGGTAAGTCTGCAAATAGGTTGTAGGAAAATTAATATGTTGGAACAACGTTCGCGGGTCTGACATTTGTGGGTCAGCTAGTAAAACTATAAAACTTGGGCCTTTGTAACTACGTAATGAGATGATTTATAAGCATCCAGTGGCACCTTGAGTCACTTACGATGCATGTCTGTGCCCCTACATGGGATGTCGGCATAGCTTAGCCCGCATAGCCCAAAGAAAAGCCAATACGTCCGGAGGCAACCAAGCCGCGGGTTTCTTCACGATGTTTTCCTTCACGCTAGCGTGTGGTATTGCTACTACAAACTCGCAGATTACAAGCAGTGATAGGGACAATGTTCTCGGACGCAGGAGACCCAGGTTCTATTTCCGATTCGGGCATAAACCTGTGACTTACGCACCTATCTATTGTAGCGTCCACTGGGCGAGCAGACCCTTTGTGATACATCTAACATTAATGTAAATAGGCCTTAGTTATTATAGGCAGGCAAGATAAACGCCGCTTCGTACCGACCGCAGTTAATGGAACTGATCCGAAGTTAATGGAGGGAAAAGGGTAGGTTTATTGAGGGTACCATCAATCGGATCTTTTTGCATGGAGTTGCGGCGGCGCCGGAGATACCTATTTTATCGTGAAAATCTCTCAAGGTTGTCTGAAAGAGATCGCTCTAAGCGACAACACCGCCAATTATATAACAATACCGAGATTTCAGATTTCATCGTTATCGTCATCGCCAGGCTATACTAGTCCACTGCTGGACATAGCCCTCCCCTAAAGAGCGCCACGTTGTGGTATCATAGGGGGTAATGCCCATAATACGGATATTTGGAAATAAAATATTACGGTTAACTCATCGCTCCACATTGTAATTCAATCCATGGTGGGCATGCTTGGTTGTAAAGCCCACTCTCTCTCTGCTGCATAAAAAACATGTTATTATTTTTTATCTAAATCAAAACGTCAAAAAACTAAGCTATTGATCCACGATAAAAAAAATCCGTAAACGGCGTGCGTGCGTGCAAAGACTAATGAATGTTGATGAACTGGAAGCAATCGGTCATGATCGTGGTGACAGACCAGTGACAGTCTCTGCTAATTGCCTACCCCTCCGGGATAGAGGCGTGAGTTTATGTTATGTTTTTATTTACGAACTCCGGCAGGGAACAAAAAAAACCATCAGTTCTTGGATGTTTACATGTTTGTGATGTCGCTGTTTCTGGCTCCCACGACACAGGGTATCCTAGTGTGGGACCAGACGCAATGTATGTGCCTTTATGTAAATGTTATGCAATATTATTTAATGAAAGACTTTGGGGAGCAAACAAGTTGACAGACATTATAACTTCACCTATTATAAATACCAACGGTTTATTTACAAGTTAACCAAAGCTGAATGAAGTTAAATTATCGAGACAGGTAGGAGGTACCCATTATTTGGCATGCTCTGTAGTCGAAAAGGCTTAATGGATTTTGGTGCATGAGGTGTTAAATGAAAGGCATTGACGACGCGAATATCACGGGCTTTAGTAGAACGTCACGAAAATTTTAAATGGCAAACGAAACATGTTACTGAAAAAACTTTTTTGTAGCTTGACTTTTAGTAGCAATGTCAACATTAGTTCAGCGTACATACCAGTTTTGATAAGGATTCCGCATCCGCTTCCTTGTAACGCGGAAGCTCCGCATTTTTTTTAAGTTGCTTTACCGTTACCGTTTCCTTATAAAACAAAATTAAAAAAATATCCTCTTCCGCATTCGCTTTTATGTCTGTTTCTGAGCGTCTGTGAGGTTGTGCACCAGCGTGAAACTATCTTCCTAACACTCAATCTCATGATAATTATGTAACTCACCTATTGTCTTGGATTATTTTTTTCACTGTCAGCACGTCTTCTACCGTAACAGCCGTCAAAGGGCGATCACTTCTTTCTTTATCCCCCTAAGTTAGTCGAGCGCGCTTGAATTCGATATAACAACGATACGTTGTTACCCTAGAAGGGTCGTCATTCGTCCGAATGCCATTTAGATTCCTCCGTTGCAGGCGACACTAGAAATTGTAAAAAATCATAACGCGAAAATGTTCCCGGCTCAGATCCATTTTTCAATTTCAAGCTAATTTAAATTAGCTCGCCTAAAATGGTGAGTAATAATTTTGAAATTGGAACGTACCTATTTTTACTTTTTATAATTTTAGAATAGATTATTACTGGGCAGGACGTAAAAACTTCTCGTACATAAAACTTTTTTCACAACAAATTCTGAGTGGCCTATAAACGTCCTTTCGGAACTTTAGGCGTATTGCCGGAATGTCCACACTTTACATACGCTTAGAGGATTACCTCCAAATGGATTCCTGAAATATGTCAATGGCAACTGTCGTGATTTAAGCGTAAAATCACTTTTGTGTATATTTTTGGCTTTAATATTTTACTCAATACAACGGAACTAAAAATGGTATGTAGAAAAAATTTGGATAGCATTCTCACATAAATAAAGCGTACTGTGTTTATTTAATTTTTCCAAACTTACTTTACGGTTTTACTCGATGGACACGCGTGGTAATTAAGCCCATTCTCTCTGGATAGAAGGCTGGTGCTCTACAGAGTTGAGCAGGTAGCTGCATTTTAAAAAATAAATTACCTATAATTAACTCTATCAATTTAATTGCCGTTGTTGACGAATGTTATGATATTTTGAGACATGAGTCTCAAGTTATGAATTTATTAGTGAAAAGTAAGACAAATAAAGAAATATATTTGTAAATGTCTATTATAGTCATTGTGGTGACTCTCCTACGAGATGTGATTTACATACAACTGAGTGCAGAAATTAATTATACAATTTTTATTTTTAATGCACTAACCCGTGCTAAGGAACAAATTAAAAAACCTATTTAGAGGCTTTTTTATTTTAATTTGTTCCTTAGCATTAAAAATAAAAATAGTAGGTATAATCATGTGGGTACAGTGATATCGTTCCGATGTTAAAACCTAACTGCAAAGTTGGTAGTCGGGGCTGTAAGTAATGCAATTTGCTTTAGTCAGATGTCGCTGCCTGTACGTAATACAGAGAATAGTGTAAAGAGGTTCGAAATTTCACTGATGCCTTGAGTCGCCCATTGGCCCAATTGGTAGAGCGCTGGCACGGATAGCCAGAGGTTGCGGGTTCGAATCCCGACATGGGTGAAATTTTTAGCCTCTAAATAGGTTTTTAAATTTGCAGAAATTAATATCAGCTACATATATATGTTGTAGACTAGGCGAAAGTATGTAAAACTTGTGGGTTTATTATTTGTTATGAAACAAGCCACTGCTGAGCTCTAGCCAGCCAGACAGCTAGACGTCGTATACAGTACAAAGACATTAATTTCTTTACTTATGCACGACATTGCTACAACATACGAACTAATTTTTTATGAAAAATCAATAAAACACGTGTTTGGTACCCACGTTTTTGTTTTAATTGATATTTGTTTTTATAAATAAATTAATTGGTTTACTAAAATAAGATAGGACAAAAGTTTATTTTTTATTTATCTCTGGTCTGGTTTGCTTGTGATCACCTCTGGCGCGCAGAAGAAAAATCAATCGTTTACTATGTCATTAAAATGTAGTAAATGTAGTAAAAGGCACCTTAATAAGCTGAAAGAAGAAACCTGGCATGAAGACCTGACGTTGTACGGAGCACTTTAGTGAAGAGAACATGGTAATATTATTATGTACTAGGTACTTTATTCGAGCTTTAGTCTGTAATGCTCCTAATAATATCATCAGTAGGTAACTGAAATCATATTAAGAAAAATTATGTATTTTTCTTCTTGGTTTTGATAACTAGAATACCTACAATTGTTTTACGTAGTTGCCGATATTTGTTTGTTTTCTATCTATTTACAAACGAGATCTCTATTCCACCAACATATTTCGCCGAGCATATTATTATGTCGTTCGGGCATGACATTATGTACTATATGGGACTGAGTTATCTTAAAAAACGTGTACTTTTATTATAATAATATAAATTATCTGGCAATAGGTAGGTAATATTGTTTGTCTGTGAGAAACGAAGCGAGAAACAAGAGTACCCGCTTCGGTAGCACAAAGGCGCGAGTCACGTGTTTTGTGACAATAAAGCGTCAGAATTTCACAATCAATGTACTGGGAAGTTCCGCCTTTTGACGCTTTTGGCATTTTCACGATATTCGTATTGTAATCTTAAGGCCTCTGTAGTGCAGCGGTAGCGCATCTGCCTACCACGAAAGAGGACCCGGGTTCGCTCCTCGGCTGATGACAAACAAAACTTCAGGTTGATGACGGTGTTTCTGGTTCCCACGCCACAGGGTATTCTTGTGTGGGGCAAGAAGCAATGTATGTACCTGTATGTAAATCTTATGTTTATCGATCCTAGTTTGCAGTGAATGCTGAAGCAAGCGAATTGGTTTTATATAAAGCGGTTTGCGCTCTTGTTTTCTAGAGAATCGACCCATAACCACCGACGGCCTCGGTAGTGCAGCGGTTTGGCACGCTGACTGTAAAACCGAACGGGTTCGATCCCCGGCCGGGTCAAACTAGGAAACGAACTTTTCTAGTTTGTCTCGGGTCTTGGATGTTATCTATGTATTTATTGCATTAAATCTATCGTCGAGTTAGCACCTATAACACAAGTCATTTAGTTGTACTTAGTATAGGGCTAATGAAATCTGTGTAATATGTCCGGGAATATTTATTATATTATTTATTACTATTACAACTTCCGTCCAACATACATGTTAATTAAGAATTATAGTACATGTGCTGTGCAGGGGATACATCTTTGTTTTAGCAGTAATAAAATCTGTTCTTAAAAAGTTCCTGCGGAACGCCCATCCTAATCATCTTGATATAAACCCTGTGTCCCCACTGCTGGGTCTCTTCCTGCATCGCTTGAAGGTTGGGCCATACTCTACCACGGGGGCCAATTTCGAGTTGATGGATGACTGTAGAGGTTCATCTTAGTAGGTAAATAAAAACTGTAGTCCACTCATGGTGGCGTACACCACTATCCGATCTATGACTATGCTAGTGAGAATTCTCTGTGTGACAACTAGGGATTCATTACATTCTGTGAAATTGTTTATTTTGAACAAATATTTGTTGTAATCTATTCTACGCTCCAGGCGGGCAAATGCCAAGAGACTAAAAAAAGCAATAAAACTCCACTCTGACCATTATTTCTCAAATCATCTTAAACGTAATCGTCGATGCTACCTTTGTGATAGGATTCCATTATTGCCATTAGTAACTTGAAAACAAAATTGGTCTTTGTCTTTGAAAGGCCAAAAAGTAGAAAGAAATATAACTGCGGCCAGCCGCACAAACAGCACTTGTTTATGACGAGAAGGAGACTGCTAGCAGCTGTGTGGCGTATGTATGCGTGCACATTACGATAACCTAGCGGCCATGTATGTCACTTATGTCAGTCATTAAAACAGTGTCCTTAAAGACTGACAGCTGTTAACAGCACAATAACTGGTCGCAGGCAGAAGCGCTCGTGGCCCAGTGGAACCAAGTGATTGTAGTCAATCACTAGGGTTAAGCAACAACAGGCGCGATCAAGTGCTGAATGGATGATCATCCCGTACTACCGCTAGTAGTTTTTTTCCGAGAGCGTCCGTGCTTCGCAAGGCTCGCTTAACCCGCCATTGGTGACGTCAGTTTCACTTACAACATTGGTGACGCCGGTCTCACAGACCCATGATTTGGCCAACCATTAACTAGTTATCCTACTTTTAGTTAGTTTAGGTTTAATTAATTAATTAATTAATTATAAACATATGTTTGGCAAGAAACACAAAAAATAATTAAATCAAAGCTTGTTTATTACGAATTAAACAATTATACTTAAAACACTAAAAAACACTATGGTTATACGCATATATTTTAAAAATTTCGAAATTAGTAACAGTATTTAACTTTTTGTACTTAAATCAGCCTTTGTCAGTCTTATGACATTGCATACTCTTAGAAATTAAACAAAAAAATATATCCTATTAACAAAAAAAAAAAGAAAAGCATTCTCAAAAATCACTCTTCTTGGGAGATCAAACAGCTTCTGCAATAAGGTACATCGCTCTCCGATGATTGCTGTGGGCTTTCCTCGACAGATAAAACTTGTTGTAAAAGAGCCTCAAGACGACGCTGTTCTCTTTCGTGCGACATTCTGAAACGAATTTTTCATACTAGATAAAAGAATCTGTACCTATATTTATTATGTTTTAAAAAAATACTATCCATAAAATTATACAAAAATCACATTAATCAAATACCATTCAATAAAATAATTAAGATAAGAGTAACAATAGTACTAAGTATTAATGTTATTCTAAGATTTTTTAAATTCTGTGCTAAATTCCATGTAAATATTTTACTTACTTGTTTGGTGACGCCGGTCTCACGGACCGGGTTGGCAATAAAACTCCGGAACGTGGGTTCGCCGCGAAGCCACGAGCGGCACTGACTGTTTAGGACTTAAAATGAGGCAGCTACTCGAAATCGCAACCCGAATAGACGGCAGGCGAAAAAGTTATTCGAATTTTTCGAGTCACCCGGTCTCTCAGACATATACGTCACCAATGGCGGGTTAACCGTTGGAGCCGCCTTTCAAGTAATGGCAGTCGTTATGTCTGAGAACTTATGGGCGGCGACAGTAAGGCCCCACCACTGTCTTACATCCTCCACCTACCCGGACTTGGCCCCCACGGTGGAGTGTGGCTACCTGCGATGCAGAAAGACACCCGGTGCCGCAGCAGCGGGAACACACAAAGGGTTGATATCAACATAAAGTCTACATACGAAAAACCGGGGGTAGATGCCAATTGGTTTTTCCGTATCTTCTTTACTGTACCTTGGCTAATTGATAGCTGTTAACAGTAGATTAACACTATGTTAGTGTACGAGAAACTGAAAGCTAATCTCCCAACTTCGCTCAACATCTGATTCGATAACAAATACTTGAGCGCGAAGTTGATCGAAATCGGGAAAAGAGGCGAGGCACAGTGTTCAATTTGTCCGCGAAAACGGTCATTACTATCTGTCGATTTTTTGGCGGCCAAAAACTGCAAATTGAAAACTTTTGTGGGTAGTCGGGGTTTTAAGGCCGCATTTATTTAATGACTGGAATGCGATTAAAAGGCTGGTAATGAGAAAAATAAAAAGCTCAACTGTCAATTTAAGAATAGCCGACTTTTCTTAAATTCTTAGTAGTTTCTCCGAGATTTATACCTTCATTAGTTTAAAAAGGAACTGGATAACTTTCTTGCTATTGTGTAGAGGCCAATATTGAGCGGGAGGATAACAGTGGTCCAATCCTTTTCTTTCATCCTCAGTGCACTCAGTACTCAGAAGGAAAATTTAATCTCAATTGTACTCTTTAGGTAAGTATTAAACACTTCAAAATCGGCCCTAGCTTGGTAGAAAACCGGCCAAGTGCATATCGGGCCCCGCACAGTGTATGGTTCCGTAACAAGAGGGGGTTTATCTACTTTACAGAACTAACAACTTCATCGAGATAATTTTCAATGGATTTTGTACGATGTTTTTCATATAAAACTTGGTTGGCTTTTGGGTTTCTGGTGTGGCATTTTTCGCGTCACTTTTGTGACGATTTTTTTTATTTTTAATAAAAGTTGGACCTGAAAGGGGGCACTAATACAAAAAAATAAAATATTGAATTTTGGTAGGAGGATGGTACCTCTCTATTTGAGCTTACGTATAAGCAATTATCCTTGGGAATCTTCTTAAGATCTCGTCATAAATACAAACAACTCTGATTAAGAGACCCACTTAAGTTTAAGTTTAACATTTCCGTAATAATTTGTGTAGGTAGGCTTTTGATATGCCGTTTTTCCACTATCCGAGAAGCGCCAACAACCCTTTGTATGGATTTGTCAGATAACTTAGGGACTATCCTCCGGGTACTTTTTTGTCCGTCGATTTAGATCTCTTATAAATTGTATCGAATAACGCACACGAAGGACTAAAAGTACCCCGTACAAAAAGTCCCACAAGTTACCGAGGACACCAAGAGACCGGACTGGACAAAAGTTCGGCGTTTTCTTTTAAAACACCTTTTCTTTTTCAACTTCATGTAAATTACAACACAATGTAATCTCAGAATATTTCCTTCTTTAGCGTATGCTTCACTCAATTTCCGTGGAACAAATGACCGCATACCGTAGGCGTTGAGTCCGCGACGAGTACTCGGAGGACATTTTTTACTATTCGGGGACTTTTGTCCCTTGGGGTCAAAAGTCTCTCGTCTGCGCAGGCCTTTACTGTTACTTTTGGCATTAGTATTAGTACTATTTGAAAGATCAGAATATAGACGTTACGAATCGTTCTGGGTTTGTTATGCATGATTAAAGTGAAACCTTTAATTCTTGGGATGATCTACTTACTTGTTTTCCACAGTTTCACTTGGCTGTTCGAGAATAACTCGAGATTTTTCGGCGATATTTTTTGTACGAGTAACTATTTTATCCTGCTGGTTGCTTGTTGTGCATGTTGACGAGTGTCTAAAGCAACCAATTGACTTCTTAGTACTAGTTATTCTACAGTGACGGATAAAATTTACCAGCTCAAGAAGATATTTACTGTGATATTCTTACCCCTACAGATGAATTTAATTTCATCTAGCGGTTGTTGCGTGATGGGCGTTCAAAGAGACAGATAGTGCCTACTTAATAAGTCACTCGTCGAAAGAGCTCCAACTCCTAAGGTTTTGTTTGTTTGTTTTGTTTTATTTATTTATTTGCATCTGCAGACACACACTTACAGAAAAAACAATTAAAATGACACCACAGGCAATAACAAAGCAAAATTTCACAGTAATAGTACAAACAACAGCAACAAAAGTGGGTACAGGCAAATCAACATAAAGTATAAAGCAGTTTTGTGGGTGTGGCAAATGCAAAGGGGCTCTGACTCAGCATATGCTGGAGAGGCGGGCTACTCCAGCGCTGGTCTTCCGTCTGTACCCAGTAGAGTGCCGACGTGCAGCACTCGGAAAAACGAAACTAAATAAATGAGTAAGATGGCAGCAATTAGATTTTTAAATGTCAGGTTATAAATAATTGTCGATAGCATTATTAATTAAATACGTACATACATTGAATTGGAATTGGGGATAAATAAATGTCATTGTAATGATAATAATAATTTGGATTGTAGGATAATATTTGGATAGAATTACATAACAATTGGATATTTAAACGTCAAATTATAAATGATTGGTGATAGCATAATCGTAGTTTAATTATAGTAAATAATAGTAAATAAGTGCCTATATACATTGAATTGTATCGGAGATAAATAAATGTCATTGTGATTATAATAATAATTTGGATAACAAGTGCATGCTTCGTGACTACGAAGTACTTCACATTTTTTTTATATTATATGAAAATCAATTAGTTTATTAAATTATACATGTCAAAAATATAAATATATTAGAATTATGTAATAGATTAATTGGGAAAATAAATAAATAAATTGGGTGAACTCGTAGGAGAGTGCGTATGAAAAAACAATAGGTAGTTTGTTAATGAGGGACCAACTTCTGCGATTCAAGAAGAACTTTTTTATATCTGGCTTTGAAGCTAGCCTTAGAATTAGGTACAGGTTAAACCTAGTTTAGGTGTTAGAAGATGCCTTAAAATTTGTGAATCACTTACTTACTATATTTTTATTGTTAAGAGTGTATTGATGTTATTTGGTCCAATAAATACTTTTTTACTTTATATTTTTTTTGTATTTGCGAATGTTGTACCATTTCTTTACTCTAGCCTGCTAAAAGATTTCTAATAAAAAATATATAATGTGACTTAAGAGTGAGTTGTCTAGATTTATTTTTCTTCTGTTAGGTTCTTTAAAAATATAACATACGGCCTAAGACCTGACCTAGAGAATAACAATAGAAAACCATTATTATTCATGTCAAGTCAGGACTTAAGAGCATATAATATTATTGTATAACGTTGTACGATCGAAGACCTTTGTCTATCCTCAAAGGATATAATCAACGAGGATAGATTAAACGTGCTATTATAATCAATAACAGCACGTTCAATCTAAATAATAATTTCGTAGTTACTCGTATTTAATCACTTCTTAATAACTGAGATCTTATTTGTCGTAGTAGGTACACACAAATCTGCATTAAATAGAATGTCAAAAATAAAAAACTGAGAAACAAACCACCCTCCAGCTGAACACTAATTTCTAAGCAAGCGGGACCCAAATTCACGAATATAACTCATTCCTTTTTTCCTGTGTCATTGCGAAGTAACTATAGGCTGGTTCCAAATGCTTAGTAGTTAATTTGAGTTTTTTAGTGATACGACACGGATTTTTTGTTCAGACTTATTGATTACCCTTGCGGTAGGCGTCATGCCAGCTCGACTTGGCCAGCTCGGGCTCGGCCGTGCTAGGTGCTTTTAGCTTAAACTTACCTTGCCTACTTACTCCTGCGGTAGGCATCATGCACGCGCCAGACCACGCCTTAGAGTCTAATATTTACATAGTTTTTTAATAGAATGAAATAAGCACGACAATGGTTGATATTTGCCTTAATTTGGTAGTCTACAAATCAACAGTAGAACAATATCATCCCAGGGGTATAACCCGCGCAAATTAAATAGGGATCTCTCACGAAGAAGACCGAATCATGAGAGGCGCCGAGTTAAGTAGCACGGGTCATACCATTGCAATTCGATTGGTTACTAGACTAGCGATGGTGTGAATGAAACGGACATTACCGGACTAATATGACTCTATTGAACAACTATGCATTTAGAGACTCACCTCCCAGTACAGGCCCAATCGAGTTAGACCAGTGTGTCGGTCTTTTTTTGGCTTAGACTTACCTTGCCGTCACTCCTGCGGTAGGCGTCATGCACGCGCCAGACCAGTTCAGGCCCGGCTGAGCTGGATCGGTTGCCTATCTCGAAATATTCCATGATCGGGTTGCTCTCGAGCGGCGGCGGACCGCTGTTGGAGGCCGCAACGTTGTTTTTTATCTTTGACAGTATGGCTGCCATGGTGCCTTCTTGTTCGCGGCTGCCCTCCGTCCCTGTAACGAGAAGCCGAGTTAATATATGTTCAAGGATACGGAAGGGTATTTTTTTTGCCAAAAGCGAAATTCGAGAGCTGAAATAAATTTGGGAATTAAGAATAATGGTGAATTATTAAAAAGCGCTCGTAGCCTAGTCGAACCGAGTGATTGGAATTAATCGCTTGAGTTAAGCAACAACAGTCGCGGTCAGGTGCAGGCTGGGTGACCGTCCCGTGACTACCGCTAGTCGCATTTTCTCCGAGCGCTTCCGTGCTTCGCGACGCACGCTAAGCCGTTGGTGCCGGCTGTCATGTAATGACAGTCGTTAAGCCATGTCAGAGGTCTTATGGACGGTTTTATAACTTCTGACAGTAAGGCCCGCCACTGTCTTACAATCCTCCACCAACTCTGCCATGGCCCCCGTAGTGGAGTATGGCCTAACCTTCCTGCGACGCAGGTAGACACTCGTGCAACAGCAGTGGAGACATACAAGGGTTTTATGGTTAAAAAACACCTCTAAAATAATTATAACTTTGTGTATAAAATAACTGTTTACGCATATAAGACTAAATAATCAATTTAATCTAAACAGAACTACGAATTTACGTAGAAGAGAATGTTTTATTTTAAATTTTACGAGACTCCCACGAAAACCTCATCGTGCGATCGTGTCCCGGGGTACATTGTTATTTTGCGTCACAGAATGCGCAGAAGCGGATTTTTCCATGTTTTTATTCCGTCAATGGCACAGGCTTTATGCGTAACGCCCACATAGGTAGCAAGCCGGATGGCTCCTCCGAAGAGTTAAAATAAGTGTGGGTCGCGTCAACGCAATACAGCATAAAGTATAATTTCTTTTTATATTTTAGTATGTACTTGCGAAGGCTGTTGGCCTGTTAAAAGTGCACATAATTATTAGGACACACCGTCCGACGCGGGCCAGATAACCTGGAGTATGTTATCATCACCGGACGTGCGAACGGGAAACGAAGCAGACGACGAGCACCAACGCGTTGGACAGACATAATAACGAAAGCTTTGGGAAGCACCCTACAAGCAGCCATACATCTGGTGCATAATAGAATCAAATGGAGAGAGCTGGTGGCGGAAGCTGCCCCATAGTCACGTCCCTCAGCCATGAGGAAACGACGACGAAGAAGAAGAATAATTATCAGGTCGGAACAAAGAACGGAAACTTTTTATAACTGATGAGGGAATGGTGCAATTCAATGTAAGAAGATTTGCAAAATTGGTCATTGTGCTACCTATTGTATTGCGATCTCACACATACCATAATTTTTGGTTTCTGTTATCTCTCGAGTACTCTCGACCACTTTAGAATCGCAGACGGCTTCTTGACAAGGTATAAAGCTGTCAGCATTGCATTGTGTCCTTGTTTGATGAGATCGCCCCTAAGCTCTTTTCCGCCCGTCCAGGACCTAGTGATCCGGTCGGTAAGACTTACTTTAGTTATTGGTATTGCAACTTTGACTTACTTAAGTCAACGGCCTAATTGATCAATCGATCGGTCAGTCAATCAATCAATCTTCTTTTATGACTGAGGGGCGTGACTGCAGTCCAGCTTCCGCCATGCGCGCTTTCCATTTGTTCCAATTATATGCCAGATGTAGGGCTGCTGAAAGGGTCCTTCCCAAAGTTTTACTTATATTCATTTCCCGTTCGTGCGACGTGATAGTAAAATGTTTCAGTTTATCTATCTCGCGTCGGACGGTGTGTCCGAAGAACTTTTAAAGTTTATAATATTATAAGCAACTCAATGTTTAGGTACAATAAAAAGATTCTAATGTTTTCTCGCATATAGTAAGTTTTTTAAAGACATTATTTTTTTTCTATAATGCGTATTTTGCATCGTCGCACTCGTACTTGCAGTCCAGATATTAAAATATGAAAATACAAAATTTGTTTTTTTTTGTGAATTTTGTATTAGATCCTATTGTCAAAGTGGCACCGCTTAAATACCCAGATCTATATTATATCATTAAAATTTGAAAAGTTAATATCCGTGATGTTTTGGCGCGGAATTAGTCGATGGCAACAAATTAAGTTGATTTGTAAATTACTCACGTTCTAATGGCGTTGAAGTTGTGTAGGTAATTATTCTCCATTTAGGAGGACTAATGGGTAGACTATTATTTGGTAAATGCCATTAGCGTTTGGTCGATATAAGAAATTAAGTAGTACGTATACCCACCAAGAGCCCTATCACACTGGCGATTTGAAAGTGGTTGTAAATTACGATTTGGTTCCAAAATTCTTTACGTAGACAACTTGTAGACGTTCTGTTATTAAGAACTGAAGAGGTCACCTTTCTTGGTTTTCTATAAGCTCTTTATTGTGTGGCGCATCACGGTCCTTATTAAATTGCAGTAAAAAGAATAACTCCATTTATGAATAAGCATAGTAGTAGACAGTTAGTTTACTAATGCCATGATCAGTTTCTTAAAAAATTATACTTCTAGAAAAAAGGCTATAACAAAGTTGAAACAAAGTCTTATTTTTATACCTATTATGCTATCGTGTACCTAATAAGATCATCATAGGCCTTTGCGGCCGATTTAACTAGCGTCTAAGAATTTGACGAACGATTAAAAGATCCGATTCGAGAGTCAGGTGTCAAATCAGTTCGGAATTGGTGCCTTCTGGCCGATTTTCTTCTTCTTCTTCGCAGGTCTCGCGGCCTTTCCGGACCTTCTTCGCTCACTTTTCATTCATTTTGGTCCACGGAAAACGTATCCTGAAGTCAGGGCGCTATAGCGCTCGTTAGGGGAGGGCTTTGTCCAGCAGTAGACTAGTATATCCTGACGACGACGACGAAACGTATCCTAGCTTTCGAAGTAGAACCCAAAAGCAACCACGCTTGACGTAGCCGTACTGGTCTGCTGACACGCCTCTTCGAGTGTGCTAAAAGCGAAGCAAGACAGCTCTCGGTGGACGAGTAGTCTGCGTCGCACTAGCCCCAGCGAAGGCAAGCGACGCTCTTGGTCAAAGAGCGAGCGAGCGGCCGTGCTTCTGGGCAGCTGTATAATAAGCTCCAGGACTTTCTTGTACTTATTCTCGCATGAGTATTCTTAATGAATCGCGACGCTTATACATAATTAGGTAGGTATATATTCACTAAACATGTCTAGTCGCAATTACTTATTAGGTAAAACGTAATTACCTTAATTCCCGACGTTACGGCACCATTGCAGTTGTCGTGGTCATGGGTAGACTGGAAACGTCAGGAATTAAGGTAATTCCATTTTACTTAATAAATATTAGCGATTAGATATGGCTCATATATATATAATTATCCTCGCATATAATTCCTAATACATTGCGAAGGCAGCGCATTTGGAAAATGGTCAGCTGATGTTATTGTTTTGCACATCAAGTTCAAGTCTCAGCTTACAAGAACATCTTGGTGTTGGTGGTGAGACGTTTATTATCCCACACTTTTGTATTTGACTTAGCAAGCATTGTGACCGCCCTGACAATGCAGGTTTTTTCTTAAATCTTTTCTTAAATAAATCTGTTATATCTTCCTTTTGTAAAATATTATGATACATTATGTTTGTAAAATAGGTTTTTAAAATTATGTTACCTACATTGCACTACCTTTATGATAAATCCCCCAAATACTTGACACTGCAACAAATCATGAAGATTCCATAGATTATGGTATTTTATTAATCTGAGGTAGTCACCACAAATAGTAAAAATACCTTTCGTGCCCGCTGAAGTTTGTTGACTGATTTCTATTTTCTATTGCAATTACAACCGATTGACTCTCTTAGCCCAGAGAGCTCAGAGGTTATTTTGAGCTGCTAAATATTTCCAAATATGTGTCTGATTGTAGTGCTAATAATTTTCCAGTACTTTAAAATTGATACGAGCTTATCTATAAATAAGCGAATTGTTAAAAACACAATAAATCATTAAATATTAGTAGTTTATGATTTCAGTACTATATTTATCGTTTAGTACAATGTCCAGATATACACTTTGTGATTACGCTGGAAAATCCCCAAAATAACTCTGTGATAAGCGTTACTGAGGTGACGTTAATTTTGATGGAATTAGAGTTAATTCATACAATATAACTGAGGTTTCTATTACGAATAGTGCGCAAAACAGCTAACAATAGATGCTAAAAAGTATTAAATGTGCTTCCACGTAACAATAAAATTGTAACTATGAAAGGCAGTCATTGGAAAGAAAAATAAACTTTCCCGACACAACACAATGGAACATTATAAGTACTTTATGTTTCAATGTCAAAGTCGAGCGTCTGTAAAGTAGAGAGCCGTTGGTGTTTAGTAAAATTTGAATTCCCACGTAAATAAATGAATAGGATACTTAGTTTGTATTTAGCAGAACATTTAGTAAATGCTATTTATGAGTCTGAAGCCACGCGAGTGTGAACACGCCGCGCTCGCCTGAATAATTGAAAAGGTGCATTACAGTGTTAGGGCACACCGGGATATAAAACTTATGCACCAGCACATATAGTCTGTTTTAAGATGCTCTATACAAGGGTCAACGTAGCCGTTCTGTGGCCAAACTGTTAGCCTCTGAATCAATGTTTTTTTATCGCTTAAATAGCTTCCCATTTTTGTCAAAAAGTTGTCATGTTCTGAAGGTACTTGTGGTTAACAGTACATAAGCTTACAAATAATTTTCTTGGAAATACACTCAGGTAGACTACTATCGCTACTACTCATATTTATTCATGAGCGATTTCGAGCAGCCGTTAATAATAAAACGGTATGTTGATGAACACTTTATTTGAAATTGTTTCTAAGAATTTTATAATGTAAGCAACGATATTGTGCAAAAGCAATAGAGCTTGGGTGGCGTTGCGGTAGGGATATTAGGCGCACAATACTGAATGATTCAAATCGATTAACTGTACTGTAAATTCTGTATTATTTTTTTATTGCAAACGTCAGGATACCGACTGGATTTGGTGCCCATAATCAAACTTCTGTTCTGTATCAGATGAGATCTGCAGGTTCTGGCTCAACCAAGAAGATCTGGAGGCTAAAGGCCTCCAGATCTTCTTGGTTGAGAAAAGTTGAACTTATCTCGAAATCAAACATTGTCAATACTAGTAGGGTTATATTCGAAAGACAGTCGTCGATTGGAGCATTTTCTATATGATTTGTTTTTTTTCTACTAACGATTTTCAGTGCTAATAAGAACATCAATGTGTTTGAATAGCACAGAAGATATTTTTTATTAACTTATTTTATTTAAAAGTTCTAGTAGACAAGAGCAAGTTTCAGACCAGTATCCGTTTTAAAATATTCGAGCACATTGCGTCAACTACAAAAGTACACACTGCGACTATTCCTCCAAAGTCAGCAAAAAAGTCGGCAGCCAACTGGGCATACGCTGTATCTTCGGCGCGGCATCGTATTGTTGAAATTTCAAGATGGCGGCCGAGATATTAATGATTGAAAATTACAAATTTTGTATGGAGTTATAGATACCAAAATTAGATTTTTTAAAAGCCTGTCGTAACAAAATTACGGTAAAGCCGATAGTCACGTAGCTAGTACGAGGAACCCCGCTGATCTAAAGCCAAAGACGGAGCTCCGTTCAGGCTGAGACCGAGAGCCACGACCATACAAGTCTCGGCTCAAAAGTTGAGCAGCGTAAAAGTCACGTCAGACAAAAATGTGAGTCCGAAGGCCGAGGGGCGGCGAAGATATGTAAAGGGCTTATATTATTTTTGTACAGTGCCTTATTTATGTAAAGGCTACTATTATTTTAAATAGCGCTACCAAACCAGTCGACAATAACTTAATAAGTAATCGGGTCTCTAGTATACAGTCTTCAGGTCCAGTGCAGATACAATAAGTATCTAACTATGCAAATTTATCTTTAAGTAAATGAATAATTTCTATCATTATAATTAAACGATGAAACGAAGTTTTCTGATGTGAAATTTTTGTTTCATTATTATACCTTCGTCGCCCGAAAGAATTACATTAACAAAAGTAGTAGCAGCCGGTACGCGCTAAACCGCCGCAGAAGTTGTTACAGTTGCTTTTAGCACAAAAGAAACAATGCACACCCTCTCGCGCCCGCAAACTCTTATATTCTGCCCACCCGCAGATGCCTCATTATTTTTTGAGGTTATAATCCGACGCAATCGTGGCTATTAGTTGGGGAAATAATAATAAAGACTCTTAGAAGTCAATTCTGTTATTGACGAAATAGACAACTATTTCTTAAGTAATTTGATGTTATTGTCGAAATAGACAATTATTTACAAAGTAATTAAATTTTATTGACGAAATAGACAATTAATTATTTTGTAATTTAATTACTTTTCAAAAGGACCCAATTTAAAGCATACATTCCTAGAACTAACTATCATTGTAGATGAAGTTTATGATTTGTATTCAATTCCGTATTCCAATTCTTTATTTTGATCAGGAACGTGGATTGTTCGTGTTACCTACCTACCTCTCAAACTCAACGATAGTTGCATATGAATTTTTTATAAAAATAAGGCTAACATTGTGTCATTATCAATGTCAATTTTAGCTGTTTATTAAAATATCTGATAGAGGATAAAACTTTTTTGCTTTATGGTACTAAATAAAAAATAATAAAAGAAGAAAAATACAAACGGGCCATGAATATATTGATAACAATTTTGGATATTCTTCATATTTTTGCATAAGTAAGTATGAAGCAAAGTTTCGGTCACAGTCATTGTTCAATGAATACCTTGGGTTTCTCAATGAATGCAAGGAGTAAAAATTAAGAAATTCCAACACCAACCGAAGAATACAATCGCGAGTGACAAAGCGAGATGGAAAAAGTTATTCAGCTCAGTTAACCGCTGACATCCAAAGGTTTTTCTTTTTGCTTGATTTAGCTGGTAGAAAAATGGCTCAGTTCCCCCCGAGAAGAAATACAGTGAAGAAAAATTTCAAAATAATGTACATAAAATAAGGGTGACTTAACACAACTCGAGTGGAAAAAACAGACAGACTTTCATTATTTATCTGACTTACGTTCACTTAAAAAAAATACATTTATTTTACGACACAATACTGAAAACATTTACATCTTGTAAGTAACTGTTTGTCAGCCAAAGTGTAAGAAATAACACAGAAATGTTCGCTTTCAAAACTTGTGGAGCCGCCGCTGAGCCGGAGCAGCCACTGAAAACATGGAAAACAATGTGGCTTGTGTGGTGGGCGGAGGACCGTTGGGGACGCGAGAGGTATTTTGTTCTTTTGTGCTTGGAACTGTATTGATATGTGCAAGGGTTTCGCGCAAAGTACTTTTGTTAACCTGAATCGTCAAGACGGAGGCAGAATAGTTTCTATTTTAATAACTAGCTGTACCCCGCGGTGTTACCCGCGGTTTATCGGTTTTCCCATGGGAATAAGATGTTTTCCCGCGGTAACATACGTTGTCTATGTGTCAATCCAGGTTGTCAGCTAACTCCATACCAAATTTTATTAAAATCGCTCCAGGCATTTAGACGTGAAGAAGCAACAAACATAAACACCCACAAACTTTCGCCTTTATAATATTAGTGTGATGTGATAGTATGATAATAATTTCGATTGGATTTAAAAAGCCTTTAATATGGTCCCATATAAGATACAAGGGACACTCAGAATGCAACATGTGCCCATTTCTATTCGGAACTGCTCGCAAATGTACCAAACCTCACATTGCAAACATCCAAAATAGTTATGAAACTATTTTGCGCTTCCACGTTACGTAGTGCAGAGCCCGAGGTGTATTATTACGTAAAAATGTTTTTTCTGGAAATAAATATTTTGTATTGTACTTCAATGTTGAGTAATGGAGTTAACCAATCATATAAATGTATTAAGCACTATTAGTAACATAATAAAATATCCAAATCGATCTAGTACATCGATACCTACGCACAGTTACGACATTACATTACAGAACAGCATATACCTTAACTTATGAATGAGCTTTTACATTTTTATACCTGTTCAAAACTATGCGAAACCGACGAGCGCGCAGGGCATGCAACGACCAATGATTTTAATAAAAATGAGGTTTGTCAGAATCATGGTCACCTTCCCTTCGGCTATATTTATTTTTGTGTGTGTGACTAATAAGGCGCTAGTCCTATATAAACAGATACCTATCGTGTTTGGGGCATTTATATAAACATGGTAAATGCAACTACGGTACCACCATTGAAAATAAACCATCCCACATACAAGCGGCCATCTACGGCTGACTATGTCACCATGCAAGTCACAAACAGACGTTTATATGTACCTATCGTGGCCGCCAACGCTTATGCGCGGGCGGTCCTCGTGTTCACTTAGTTGATTGAGATGCGAAGGCTCGGATTCAGGGCGTAGCCGTCTTTCCGAGGGGTATAATATTGTGTGCGGTTATATGTTTTGATGGGGTGAAATTATAGGTTGACCTTCAAAACATCCTAGTGAAATATGATGATCTTGGGTCGTGGGTTTGAAGGGGTTGCTTGATGTAAAATGCAGCTTTAAGTTAACATGTTTATTTATGAACCTCCGGATATGAAGTGAACAGAGTAATAATCAAACAAGGTATTTTAAATAAAACTTATTGCTAACTAAACACTACGAATATGTGTCACACAAACACTACTGTGTACGTCTAATACATTGACATCGTTTACGTTGATGTCACCATACTTCATCTCCCCTTTAAAGACCCTTCATCACCGGCTCTTTCTTTCTTCATCACCGGCTCTTTCTTTGAGTGATTCAAAATTAGAATCCTGAGCGTTAGCGAGGGAATCAAAAGAGCACGAGGTGAAAAATCTTTGCACTCGAGTGCAACACGTAACTTTTCATTCCACCTCAGCGAGGAAATGACTAAATGCAAAAAAAAAAAACGTTTACAATCACAAAATAGGTACACTTTTATTTCAGTTTAGGTATTAATTACTACATTATGACAGGTAAGTATTACAGAATAATCTTTAAATTATAACAAAATAATACTAAGGTATAATTAAGAAAATTTTAAAGTAACGTTGCTACAGTTATTTAAATTGAGTGTAATATTTTTTTAATTCACAAACTTAGTGCACACGATGTTCTAAATTCAATTTACTTTATCCTCTAGAGAATAAAAACGGCTTTTCCACTCAGATATTGAAGATTAAAAATACTCTTTCCGAGATGGTGGGATGAAAAAAATATTATGCAGCATTAAGGCTTATTCATAACATAACACGCTTAAGCCCATGGAGTCTAAGATCATCACCATGCTGTGAGATATTAAACAGTGGTTTGAAAAATGAAACAACCATTGAAATTCAACGATTTCGAACAACGAGCGATGACAACATTTTTGTCACATAAATAACGAAACCCCCTTTATAATGCATAGCAAATCCTTTCAAATTCCTGAATTTTGACTGAGGACCACACAAACTTGCGGAGAGCGGGCGCCGGGAGCGATTTAACGTCAAAATTACGTATAAATGTCCTTCCTTGGAAGACCGAAGTTTTAAGAAAAATGTTTGGGTGAATCAAATCAATCTAATCTATTAACGCGAATATTCATGTATGGCATAAGCATTCCCAAAGCACGCCACACCTCGGCCATCCTCATCCAGTCGTTACCAGAAATTTCTCTTAGATCGTCGGTCGAGTGAGCTGATGGACGTTCTATGCTTCATATGGTGACATTTCGCAAATAGATTTAAATTAGAAATCACTTTATTGAGTACATTGAGTATTCTATTCCACCTGGAATTAACTTAAGCGAGCGACAAGCTACGCCGACGAGAGCCGGTGGCGTATTGAGGTAGAATAATATAGGTAATAGTTAATTTTAATACATTCGTAAACGGGTTTCAAAGGACCAAATTAAGAATGGAGATAGGCCTTCATTTAGGGGTAAAGGAAACTTCATAGGCAACGGAGTTGCAGCTACAGCTAGTATAAATAAAATGAAAAGGTTTTATTCAAAGTAGCGCAGAAACTGCGGCTTTATAGAACGATACAATTCAAACTCGGCGTCCATTTCAACATCTAGATCATTTTGGAGAAAAAATGGACAAAAAATCTCCAAACTTTTTTTGAAAGTCCTTAATTAATAGAGTTTACATAATTATTACAAAACATACAGTTCATGAATTGTACCCAGACATCATTGTCATCTAAATAAACCTCTATGTTATAGTAGCCCTTTTGGCACAAAATGTACTTAACTCATTTTTTGTACCGCGTTTCAGGGAAGCGTAATATATCTTCAGGGATTTTATTATAGAAGCGTATACAATGCCCCATGAAGGATGTATTAACTTTTGCCACCCTAACGAGTGGGAACTAAAGTTAATGTTTATTTTTGGTATTTACATTGTGTTGGCTACCTAAAGTTTTAAAGTTACTGATATTTTCCCTGACGTGCATAATGTTTTCATAGATACACTGACTGGCAACTGTCAGGATGTTTCTTTAAAGAAATCTCTTAAGAAATCTCCACTGCCTAGCTTATAAATTAATCTGATCGCTCTCTTGCAAGACGAAGATGCTCTCCATGTCTGCTGCCCGTCCCTATAGTAGTATGCCATAGGACATAACACTTTGGAGGTAACTAAAATAAACAAGCCTAGCAGTAACGACGTCTGTTAGTTCCCTAATTTTTTTAACTGCATATGCTGCTGCAATTTTTAATTTAATTTGCAATTTTTTCTTTATGAGGACCATGGGGTCCACAATTGATGCAAAGCTTCACCATTGAAGCTCTCAATGGTGAAACTTTGCATCAATTGTGATACCTAGAAATACAGTTTCATTCACAAGATCTAATTTGTCATTCCCCAGTATAACTTTGACATTTGGTAGAGTGAATTTTATATTTATAAAATATATTTAGTGAAATTATGCAACGTGGTCGGAAAAAATCCGTCGCTGTGCACATCCACTTTTAATTTGTGTTCAAGATGAGTGTACCCGCACGTCAAACTTCGTATGTAGCTCTGGATAGAATGGTGCAATGTAAAATTTGTTCAGGATTTCCAACGACTTTTAGGAAACAGTCAAAAGAAGCTTTGAAGAACTGAAATGGTTTGGTTTTCTGAGAACCTTAAGCCTGAAGGAAGGAAGGATTCAAACTTATTGTGGAAGAGTTTTGCATAGCTCAGATTTTAAAATATTTACGAAACGGAAAGCAGAAAATGTTGGCGTAAAACGATTTTCATATTTTCATAACCTTTATGACGCAACTATATTGTAGACCACGTTAAATTGAATTTATAGTAGATACAGATGTACTCAACTATGGAACAGGATAACATTAGATTTTCTTTTCAAGTTTATTTTTATAACTTTTCCACCCACATGGGTGGTCTTCTCTAGAATTAAATATTTTTCTTTGCAATAAATTCTTAAAATTGGGCATGTTAGTTAGTTAGACCTGAGATTTCCGCACTTAGCCCCATGATTGGGCCATTGTACGTAGTGGAGCTGTCTTGGGCATGTTATGAGGTGCTTTAGAATTCTGTGAAACAATTTTGTGAAGAGAAAATATGATAAGATATATAATATATAGAACATGTTTTACAGATAAATAAAGATTTTTATTTATCTGTAAAACATACCTGACTTGCCCGACCTTTTACGAATACAAGGTCGGGCGAAAGTGGAAGACGCTATTGGACCGTATTGAAAGATATTAACTAGACGTTATATTATTATGTCAATTTTGTTTTGAGATTAGTTAAGGCAACAGATGCATAATACACACCAATAATCCATGACCGTGAATCCATGAATTTTTATTTTTCATTAAACATCATCATCTTCAATGAAGCCCATTTCCATGTATCCGCTTACGTTAATAAGCAAAATGGTCGCTTCTAGGGCAGCGAATATCTGCGTATGATCAATGCAAAAACATTACACCCGCAAAGTTACTGGGTGGTGAGCTGTTTACGCTGGAGGACACTATTCGGGTTCGTGTTCGAGTCTGAAGACCATCATGTTTTATGAAGACCACTTGACAGATATTTGTTTAAATTGAAGGAAAAAACTTCATTTATTAAAAAAGCAAGTTTCCAAGTAGAACATTCCTAAAACTAAAACTACGTTTCATTTCTAAAAAATACAGGAAAACAACGTCGAATAAAAACTTTTTCCCTGTCTTGTACAAGGTATTGAAAAACATATATTGTAAATTTTTCCACCATGTTTTGCCGCTTAGAGGTGAATATAAATGTTTGAATATAATGCAAATTTAAAGTAACAGATTGATTGAATTGAATTGCCAAAAACTTAGTGAACTGTCATACTACCCAATATTCAGCATGATTTTAACCTTTAGTAATTTTGTGAGGGATTCTTCTTTAAATTATGATAGACAGTTAATGATTTAATAGCAAGTAATGATAAAACATATTTGTCGTTATTCGTGATAGTCGACCGTAGAAAGATTCATATCCATAAAACATATTACATTTCACATGGTCGGCAACGACTAACTCCTGGTTCTTTCGCTTGTTTACAAGTACGCACATCGGACGTAACAAAAATACGTAAACAGACGCGTCCGCTATTTTGCCAGTTTATATAATTTTATATTACAACCAGCTGTCCCTGCGACTTCGATCGCGTTGGCTTAGAACATCGTTGCAAGTCCAACTAATAATTAATAAAAAAGCAATCACTAACTAATAATTAATAAAAAAGCAATCACCGACTAGAACATGCCAAAATAAGTAAGCTAGCAATAACCAATTACATTTTGTTAGAAACTCGCTTCGCTCACTTCGCAATTTGATTTCACAATACAGCCTGTTCCAACCTACTGGAGGTTCCAGGGGCTTTAGTTTTTTTATGGCTTCACCCCTCCGCTTCCGTCCGCCTTCCTCTTTTGTGAACGGGGCCGGGTCTGACCATACTATGTTGTTTTATGAAATTATGAAAGTAATGACATTCAGTGAAGAAAGGATATTAAAAATAGATATATGCCTAGACTGATGCATATTGCTGAAGCAAAACTGTTAATGTACTTTAATAAGAAGATACTATGGTATTCACATAATCATAATTAATCTAAAGTATGAACAATTCAATATGTCCACTAAATTCACATGAACCGAAATGAGTACCATGATTTATATCCGATTTGACCTAATTAATTAATAACGCTAGCGATGTTTTAATATTAACACATAATGTAACGACCTATCTCGTAGACTAATTATTGTTAATTATTAATACAGTATTTTTGGCAAAGATACATTTGGAATGACTAGGATAAAATATATCCTCTGCCAAATAATCCTCTAAACCGTTTGAAAAGGGCAGTGCGTACCAGTCTAGCCGAATGGACCGTGAAGGAGTCACCGTGAGCAGGGATATTAAGAAGGTGGAAGTTGACAGATTTAATTTTATGTACTTTAAAAATTTATAGTATGCAATAAACAGTATGAAATCGTAATCGTAATGAAAAGAAATGTAATCTATTCTAATTGTCTTTGCCTCAGAATGGAGGCACCGAAACTTTTCTTTGTGGTAGACAGGAGATGAGGGATTGCTGAGAATTTTGCATAACAAAGAGAGTATTGTGCATCCCTGCGAATTGGAAGCCATTGACGCAAACGAGACAAATGATCAAATTTGCGTAATTTCTTTCAAGTTTACGCAAAAATTATATATTGATTTTTATCCTTATAACCTTTTGCTACGAGGAGCAATGAAAGACGTTCCTCGAGCATACATTACCAAGTTTTTTATCCTGCGGCAGAGCCGCAGATCGATACCTTTGATTTTACTTCTACTGGTTGTTAGCGGATTTCTTCCGTGGAATCGTTTTAGCCGTCTGCAAAAGGAGATACTTTGTTTCTTACGTTTATGCGGGCTAAGTTTTTCAAGTCCGAGACCGAAGAAAATGAATGAGATAAAATAAGAGGTGCGCTACATTTTGCCAACAAACTGCAACTCAGCGAGTTTTGATCTTTAAAAATCCTGTACCAACTCTTTGAGGTACGAGTTAATGAATACTAACCTTTAACGTCAACAATCGTTTTATTGCTATTTTTATAAAGGACTTTTATAGGAAGAAAATTTCAAGCTTTGGCACCACCTAAATACCTAATTACCGATTAAAACGCTCCTAAGATGCTGACTACAAAAGTTTACAGAGATGAAAAGACGTAACCCCAGATTAAAAAAAATACCTCTAGTAGCGTAGTTTACACATAAGGCCATTAGAATAAAAAATTAAAATCTAGACAGCTATAAATGTTCGATAGATAGTATTTTCGATAAACGATTAAAATAGAATTCCTTAAAAACATTCCGTAATTAAATTTTTATCGCTCGCGAATTAACCCTCAAAACGGCACTCTACCGTTAGGTGACCTTCGATCGCCGCTCTTTTATCCAATTAATTTGTGGAAAACTTCCGAAGCTTCTGCATGGTCGATTATTTATTACCAGCCTTGTTAATTTGTACTAAAACTGTTTTGTAGAACAGGAGAGGACACGTTACAAGATAACTAAATGTCGTATGTTTGTTTTTCGAAGACATACTTTTTATAATATAACCAGTCGCTAAGTCAATCTAATCACGTGGTACTAAAACGTGCTATACAAAAATTATTATGACTATGCTAGCCAACGACGTCAGTACCTCACGTAACGTATAATGTTTATAAATATTTGAGTTATCTCGTAAAATAAAATTTTTATGCATCTGCAACTTATAAGAAAACATAAGTATTTTATTATTATAAATACCCATCCTGCACCTGACCGCGCCTGTTATTGCTTAACTAAAGTGATTGATTACAATCACTCGGTTCAACTAGGCCACGAGCGCTCAGTAAAGGGTATAATCATGATTATTCATTAAGTAACAAGCAAATACTTTCATTCCCGACGTTTCGGCAACGTTGCTGTTGCTGTGGTCAACGGTATACTGAAGTCAAAGTAAAACACGTCAAAGGCAAAATAATTTTATTCACTACTAGCTGACCCAGCGAACTTCGTACCGCCTAACGGCCGAACCTTTAATTTTTTTTTCACTTCAAGGAATATTCTAAAAAAAGAATTAGTGAAATCGGTTCAGCTGCTCTCGAGATTTGCGCTTACCAACACATTCAGCGATTCATTTTTATATTATAAGAAGAAGATAAAAACAAAATGCTTACCTAATGAACGTCGAAGCTGTTAGTTTCACAATTAATAGATTATGTGGAGAAGAAAGTAACAAAGAAACTGTACATTTATTCATTTCAAAACGAGTGTGACGAGTACAGTCAATTATAAGTGTGAGTAGTAAGAGTAGATGGTCTACCCTCAAGTCGATCTTCCGAATGAGAGGTCAGCGTTCTACTGCTCTAACGATGCATTTAAGTCCTTTAATTAAGTGGGAATTCAGATGGAGCTCCCGATACTAGTGGTAGCCTCCGGCAGACAAATTGGCCGAAAACCTGCGCAATCGAGATGAGTTTGCGATGGAAAGGTAAAAGCATTTTTTATTTTTATAAATTCCTTAATTTTACTACCCGTGAAGGAAACCCAAACGTAGTCCATGCCAAGTCATTAAAAAATAGAGAAAGTCATTTAGTCAAGTTATGTGTCGAGCGTTTTATTATCAGATTTAAATTCCCAAATGAAATTCAATAATTACTGTCCGCTCAAGTACTTACTTAGCGTCCTCGTCCAAATACTTTTATAGACCTAAGAGTGAGCAAATAACCTCTTGATGAAGATAAATTACATAAAGCCTGAATCCCGGAGGGGTAGGCAGAGACCAGGGTCTGCCACTGGCCACGATCCTAACAGGATCTCTTTCGCTTCATCAACATTAATTAGTCGTTACATGCTCATTGATAATTAATTATTATTAAGAATAAAGTCTGTTAACAAGGGGATACACAAAAGGTTTTTATTCATTGGACACCCCGAATTGGAACCTAACCGGAAACGATTTTTTTAATACAGTTGCTCAGAAAGTGGCGTATTGCAGGGACGTATAGCGTGCGGGATGTGGGCTATTACACACTCGTGCTTTTTTTTTACCTTTCCCGCACTAGTGCGTTCTCTTTCCCAACTGTCAAAATAATGTCTACTAAAAAAAAAACAACCATGAAGTTTTTACTAAAAAAAATCATAGAATGGGTATTTTTCCTTATGTCAAATATAGTTGGAACCACTGTCAAACTCCGTGCACTGCTCTATGGTTTATAAGGACGCCACAGATAATAGACTGAATTTGACAGTTATTGCTACAGAATTTATCTGTGAGGAAAATCGCCCATTGTTATGATTAACATTTATGATTTGAATAAAATTATGATTCATGCAAATACGTATATTTCTAAAAAGAAGCTACTAATTTGTTTCATTACTTTATTAATAGTTTTATTTTTCATTTCATCTCATTAAATTTCATTTTCATTTCATATCAATGAAAAATTCTACTGAAGACTTGGCTATATGGGCATAGTTGTCTTTGCCTACCAGAATGGGTGAAGAAAAAAAAATCTCTGCTTATATTCTTTTACGGTTGGCGCCATTTTCCAAATAATTTTATTTTAATAAATTGCTTCATTTTTTCGCAACTGTATTAAAAATAGTCGTTCAGTACACGTGCGGAACCGTCATTGCAACTTGTTCAGACTGTCAACCCTCGCCTTCGGCTGCGCCTCGGCTCGGGTAGACATTAATGTCGGAACTCTTTGCAATGACGGCCTTTCCGCACTTGTAATGAAATATACTATACTGTCAGACTTCTAGTTTCCAGTTAGCATTTTTGATTTTGCTGTTTGCCGGTACTGCCTCTAAAAGTTAGCTCCGAGCAAGCGAGCAAACAAGTTAGCAAGCAAGCGAGCAATCGAGCAAGCGAGCAAGTGAGCAAGAGAGCAAGCGAGCAAATAAGCAAGCAAGCGAGCATGTATGCGAGCAAGCGGGCAAGTAAGCAAGCATGCGAGCAAGCGAGCAAGTAAGCAAGCGAGCAAGCAAGCGAACAAGCGAGGAAGCGAGCAAGCGAGAAAGCGAGCAAGTGAGTAAGCGAGCAAGCGACTAAGCTAGTAAGTAAGCGAGCAAGCGAGCAACTAAACGAGCAAGCGAGCAAGTAAGCGGGCAAGCGAGCAAGTAAACAAGCAAGCGAGCAAGCGAGCAAGTGAGCAAGCAAGCGAGATAGCAAGCGAGTAAGGCAAGGGGGCGAGCAATCGATAAAATGTGCGAGCAAGCTAGCGAGTAAGCAACGGACGAAGCAATCCAGTAACCACCAAGTGAGCGAATAAACACTCGAGCTGCGATATCGATTAATAATAATTTTCATGAACTTTAAAGCTAAAGCTCTGAAGTTACGAGTATGTCCATATTTATTTGAACAAGTTCAATTGCATCAGGTCAAACACCTGGCCGTAGCAAGTATATTTTTATGTAGCTTATACTCGTATAACTCCCACAGGCCCCACGCGCGCTCACCACTAGCAATTTCAAGCGCTGAAGTATATGAGCCTCAGTCACTCAGGTTTTCTCTTGATGTTTTGCTTTAGCGTTAGCAAATGATATTGCTACTAAAACTTCACAAATGTAGGTACGAAACTAATAAAACGAAGCCATTGGTACGAGCCGGGTTTTAAACCAAGGAACTCCGTCCAGCATTTTCTGTTCCGTTATCCGCGCGGGCAGAAGAATATTAAACTCGAAATACTTTGAGGAGTAATACTTACTGAGACGGACAGCCCTAGCATTAAAAGTCTCGATGGAGAATGGATTCATACACAGTATGTAAGCGCCTAGGAGTAAATATTCATTAGCATACCTGTTTCTCTTCTGTTATCTTATGTTTCAAAAATAAAGGAGATGGTATCAAAATTGACCCAGAAATCGATACGAACGAACTGTATGCCAATCGATTGCTTAGAAAGAGCGAAATAATTCTACCCAAGTCGCAGACCCCAAATCTATGGGGTATTGGAGCTCGGGCTAACAAAATCTGCACGAAAAATCATTATCTACTAAGGATTTTCTTAATACTGGTACTAAAATCAGTTATGCTGGCGACTGTACTGACACACTGATGACACTCTAGAAGCTATAGATATTAAAGGCACTAAAAATATATATTGGTGAGCTGTCGATAGCACGTTTCAGCTACAGGTTGCCCCCACTATTTTGAGTGAGATGTGATTTTATAACTCACTGCGCTACACGGAGGGAATCGAGCCCGGGTCTACTCGACCCGAAAAACCCGTGTTCAACCGGGTTTACGGGCGCTAAAAAACCCGGGTTTTAAAAAAATTAACCCAGGGCTTTCGAGTTTTTTTTTATCGTTTTTTTATTTTGAACTTATACATACCTATGTATGTATAACATATTATAACAAATAAAAAACTTACGTGACAAACAAGCATTGACTTAAAGCGTCCTCAATCACAAAAATATATTATCTACTAATGTAAGTATATAATGGATTTTCGTGCATATTTTGTCAGCCCATAGCTTCGATACCCCAGGGATTTGGGGTCTGTGACTTGGGTAGGGCTATTTCACTCATTCTAAGCAATCGATTGGCAACAGTTCGTTCGTATCGATTTCTGGGTTTTTGATTCATACATTTTGGACCTTGTCCTTTATCTTTATCCTTTACCTATAAAATCTGACAGTAAATGTATTGAATGATCTGACATTTGTTTTAAGCAGTAATCCGTTCGAGAAATGCCATATTTGGTCGGTATTAATGGGGACTGATGTAACATGGAGTCCGGGTTTGTTAATCACACTGAAATTTTAATACTGGATTATCCCAACAGAAATCGGGTTAAATGTCGTTTTTTTGAATTAATAAAGTTTACGGTATTACCTTATCAATAAAATTTATTTAGTTTCTAACTGCAAAGCACGAAGTCAGATGTTGAACTATTTACGATTACGGTGGGACTAACCCTCCGTTTCCCGTACCCTATCAAAAGCTGTTAATATACTGTTATAAGTTGTCAGTTGGTTTTCTTTTGAACGCACTTGGCAGCAGTTAATTCTAGTTAGTGTACGAGAAACTAGGAAATATAACTAATTTGGCCTGTAGGTTACAGAACTAAATTGATTTATCATGCTGTTGCACTGTTATGCCCAAGTCTAGAGGTCTCACTCGGCAAAACACGAAATAAGTAGATCAGCCTACAAAAATCAGGAAAGTGGTATCAATAATATATTAATAAATTACACCTTACACCTTTTTCAATGGGCATAATTTCGACCAATGCGTATTTACTGCTGTTAACCAGAAAAACTAAAGGGGTAAATTGAGTGTGTGTCTACATGGCATTGAGATTTGGAAAAAAAAAACGTATTACAGCCCTTTGACACTAGCGATTTGCGAGCGATTTGAAGTCGAGCCCATTGCCGAGCCGAGCTTACAGCGATTGCGCGGATCTCACGTCACAACGGCGCAGCGTCATCATAGCGTTGACGAGGTAAGCTCGGCGCGCAATCGGACACTCAGTAACAAAATGGATTATTTCAAGTGGAAACACTACTGATGGGTTTGTCACTTAGAAGACGCTATATAAGAAATATATTTAAAAAAAAAAAAAAGATATATTACACAGATCTCGTTAGCCCTATACTAAGTACAACTAAATGACTTGTGTTACAGGTGCTAACTCGACGATAGATTTAATACAATAAATAGATAGATAATATCCAAGACCCGTGACAAACTAGAAAAGTTCGTTACCTAGTTTTACCCGGCCGGGGATCGAACCCGAGACCTTCGGTTTTACAGTCAGCGTGCCAAACCGCTGCGCCACGAGGCCGTCGAATATATAACCAAGTCAACGGCGAATCTAGGAAAATTCATTGTCACATAATCGACTGGGAGAGTAACTACTGTGCATTCCATATAACAGGACGATTTTGAATTTTAGTTATAAATAACCCTTGCATTCATGACAATTGACAACGACGCTGCGTCTACTTACACACGTACCTTTGATCATACCCAAATAAGGTAGGACGGATTGTCTTATGAGATTGTAGAAAATAGCGTGGACGGTGATAATCGCGGCGACTTCGCAACGGGCGGCGGCGCAGCAAAATCGTGGCGTTTTTGCGGCGTGTACGCTGCGCAATCGCAAGTCTGATAGGGCTCTTAGAGTATTTGCAGACCTCCAAACCTTGCCCCTTAACATAAAATTTAACGTAGTGAATAAAAAAACGACGGTTCTTAAAAGTATATTGAACGATTATTAGTCTACAAAAATCTGACAAAAAATCTGTCTTTACGATCATCAAGCGAAAACCACTGGCTCTTTAGTGGTTTAGGGTTATAATGGTTGAACCCAGGAGATCATAAAACCTTACCCTAACAGAAAGTTAAAGTTGATTGTTACTGGTGAGTGATAAGTGGACCAGTGCTAATTATATCTACTACGCCTTCGAAGATATGTTAATAGGATTAAGGAAAATCTGTTTGTGAACCACTGCAAACGATGATGGAATAGCTAGCCATTAAACAATCGAGATTTGTCAACTGCTGGTAGATAATGCTAACTAGCATTAAGCTCGCCTACGTGCAAAATTTTTATGCAATAAAGAATTTTAATAATAATAATACGACTTCTATGGCGTAGCGGTAGCGCGTCTGCCTACTATGCAAGAGGTCCCGGGTTCGAATCCCGGCTGGGAAAAAAAAGGCCAGGTCTTGGATGTTTACACGTTTGTAATGGCGTTGTTTCTGGTTCCCACGACACAGGGTATCCTAGTGTGGGGCCAGAAGCAATGTATGTGCTTGTATGTAAATGTTAAATCTTAATCTTAATATTAATTGTCCTCGGGAGTTGACTAGCCCGCTGCTACTTCATGAGAACGCTAGGACACACAAACGGCAAAACAAATTGTCGCAAAACTAGAGGAGTTGCGATTGGAAAGCCACCGACACCATCCGTACTTCCCAGGACTGTGATACAATACATTACCACTTATTCCAGAATTTGGACTTCTTTTTTTAGACAGTCATGATTGAGTCCTACAACTGAGCAAAGGGCGGACCTTTATATTTCCACTCCTCTTTGTTCTTGACCAAGTTTTCCCATCCAAGTAAATATTTGGACAACTTCGTAAAGGAAACATTTCAGATCAAACAGGACTTTTTCAATTCTCGCTCCCTTTTTTTTTCAGCAAAACGATTGATGATAAATTTCATTGCATTCGCTAGGCCAGTAGAACTTGAAATTTGCCATTCTTAATTGCATTCAAATCGTTCCGAGATTCTCGAACAATGAATGTCTTATTTCGTTTTGGTTTCAATTCTGGCTGTGAATTCTAAAAATAACTAAAATACGCATAGATTTTCTTTTTAACTTCTTACTTAAATGCTTTAAATATAACCTATTTATTCATAATTCAATTTTACTTTCTAGACCTTATTTTATTTCATGGTTTGTACCTACAACTAAGTGAATACTTACCCTAAATTTATGCAGAATATTTTCCATTTAGGACTTTAAGCTAGAAGTTTTTTCGCATTACAGGTAGTGTTTTTATGTATTTATAATAACTTTTGTCTGGAGCATCTAAGAGGTTAAAACTTGAATAAAATGGGACAGTAAGCTATATTGCTTTGCTGCCGGTATCAATAGATTGTGGCTACGTGCTCCGGACTTCGCCATACAACTTTTGAGCCTGCCATGTGACTTAGAATGGCTAGTATAACGTAGTAACTTTAACCTCATAATACAGCGTAATCAAGTGAAACTAATAAAACTAGTCGCAGCCGATTAAAAACTAACGCTTGGCGTAAGTAGAGTCAGCAAAATCAAACATGAATTCCGAGCAACCCACGATCACTACGTTCGCTCCTGACTACACGAGCAAATTGTCTCTTGGTTAAAGTAACGGCGCGCTAAACAGTCGTTTGTTGCAGACATAAAAGTGTTTACTGTCACCAAAAGGGCAGTGGAGGTTGGTAAAATGGCGGGCGAAGGTGATCCTGGGATTACGGGCACTGGAACGAAAAGTAAAAGTGAGCGTAAGTAAGTCTCGCTCGATATCGTGCCGGCGGTCCGCGCCCTACCTGTTGCGACCCCGCGCCGCCGCCGCCCGCCCGCCGCCGCCGCTGGTGCCCGACACCGCGCCGCGTGCTCAAACTTTTACGCGCCCTTCTCACTTACGAGACAGCCCAAATACTACATCAAGACTGTACTCACCAGAAGTTCCTTGCTGGTGAAGGTCTGCCGCAACTTCTGAGATCTCCTTCAAAACTTTTCTAAAATTTGAAAACAATGTGAGGCCTTAACACTGTCGCGGGTGTAACTACATGTCGGACCCGAGCGGCTGGAGCCTGGAGCGTGCGTCCGAAGCGGTGCGCGGCGCGACTGTGCCGTCGCCTGATGCTGAGGCCGCGGCCCATGCCCCGCACCCCCGCCGCGCCCCCGCGGACGCTCCGACCATCTCAGCCCGAGCGACCTGTCTACCCGACTTGCCCCAAAATGTTCGCATAACCTTATTCTCATCTCTACTCCAAATAAGCAGAAATAAATTGACTGATCTCAGTCGATGTTTGCCTGCCGCGCGTTTTTATTTCCGGCGCAGTGGGGCTAAGATAAGAAATAGCTAAGACACTATAACAGATCAATTTAAAAACAATTCAGTTAAGCCTTGTCAGAGTTTTCAGCTAGGGTCTATGCCTAAGGCAAGGATGTTTTAACTTATTGACGTCGTCAAGTTTGTAATAGTATGTAGAAACATAAAAATTTAAAGTTACCAACCCTTATTAGCGCTGGTATACCTATTGGAGACTGAAAAGATCGTTTTCATCACAATAAGTGCTTTCCCGAATATCAATCAAAATCGCAAAACTATGTACAGCTGGTATATACTTTGATGTCCCACCGGAAAAACTGGAAAAAATCTGGTCTAAAAATATATATGAAACAACTTGCCACGTTATTAAGACAGGGAAACTTGTGCGACTTTTCAATTTCCAGTTACCCGCTATCTGAATTCACAACTTTGTTGGTTACTCTGTAGATATTTAAAGATTATTTTTTTACTCGTAATTTTCCTATGCCTAAGTCCTAATATAGTGACCAGAAATATGATACTACGATTTTATCACTCATTAAACACTATCTACTTGTTAAGTTCAAACAAAGCTCTTGGTCAATTAGAACGCTTGACTTTTGATAATCTTTCAGCGACTGAGTCAGTGTGTGCCGAAGATTTATAGATAGATAGATGATACATGAATCATTAATTTGCATTTTCACACACACAGTGAGATCGACATTAAGCAGACTATACAGGAGCAAACGCAAACAACACATTGAAAACACAATCAATCAATTTACAAAAGTAAAGAAAAAAAACATTAACTATTTATACACATAGCAATGGATCCTGCAAATTGCAACTTCTGGACACCCAAGTCTTGTAAAATTTGCTATCTGGGTGCATGAATTTTCGAGCTATGTTTCTTTCGGTAACCTTAAACCCTCTGCGAATTTTCAGTCCTGAAGCTTAACTGACTTCAAAGAGGGTTTGAACAGCTTTCGAGTGGATTCATGTAAATATATGTATTGATTGAAGTCAGTATATAATATAATAACTTATGAATTATTATGTCCATGCATTGATTTATGAATACTTCATGAACAACAAAAAGTCATAAGATAAGCTAACATAAAACAAATACATACAGAACATACATTCCGAAACTAAGACTAGTTATTATTCCCCAGTTACAAGGAAAATCACATACATTGGACAGTTTCACATTGGACGGTAACAAATATCGGTAGTAGCAAACTGGTAGGACGCTGACCTTATATTAAGGAGGGTTGGGGGTTCGAATATGGCATGCACCAGCGACATAGTTTTTAAAGATACGTACTTTTGTGAATGCGGTAGGCACTAAAACATGTTTTAATATATTAAAAGATAAACGTGTTTTCTTCTCCACGACTAATGCTTTTCATAATATTAAAATTGGGGTTGGCCACACGGGCGTCGACCACTGCGGGCCTGAACCTCGGCAACGAAATGAAATGATAAAATGTTGTTTTAAAGCGGTTACATACAAACGCTCGTAGCCGGCTGCCATGTAATAGCAGTCGTTAAGCCATGTCAGAGGCCTTATGGGCGGCTTGATAACTTCTGACAGTAAGCCCGCCACTGTCTTACAAACCTCCACCAACCCGGACTTAGCCCCCGTGGTGGAGTATGGCCTAACCCTTCCTGCAACGCAGAAAGAGACCCGAGCCCCAGCAGTGGGGACATACAAGAGTTGATAACGATAACGATGAGGCTAAGTGCGGAAATCTTTGGTAGGTCCAACTAACTACCGACTGAACGATAACTCTAACGACTGAACGATAACTCTAACGATGTTACTGGAGCCTGATTCATGTAATTAAAATTCGTGGTTCACTATGAAAACTCGACGTACATAGCAAAGTTGATTAACCCACAGATAAACAAGACTCTCCTCTCGCATTGTCATGTTAAAGTACGAATTTTAGTTTCATTCCACGACCTCTGTGGCGCAGCAGCAACGCATTTGCCTACCGTTCGAGGGGTCCCGGGTTCGAACCCCGACTGGGGACAAAAGAACCCCCGGGTCTTGGATGTTTACATATTTGTGATGTCGCTGTTTCTAGTTCCCACGACACAGGGTATCCTAGTGTGGGCCAGAAACAAGTATGTGCCTGTATGTAAAACCTATTTAGAGCGGGTTCGAATCCCGGCATGGGTGAAATTTTTAGCCTCTAAATAGGTTTTTAAATTTGTTCCTTAGCACGGGTTAGTGCAATAAAAATAGTGTAATCATGTGGGTACAGTGATATCGTTCCGATGTTAAACCTAACTGCAAAGTAGGTGGTCGGGGCTGTAAGTAATGCAATTTGCTTAAGTCAGATGTCGCTGCCTGTACGTAATACAGAGAATAGTGTAAAGAGGTTCGAAATTTCACTGATGCCGTGAGTCGCCCATTGGCTCACTTGGTAGAGCGCTGGCACGGATAGCCGGAGGTTGCGGGTTCGAATCCCGGCATGGGTGAAATTTTCTCTAAATAGCCTCTAAATAGGTTTTTAAAAATGTTAATGTTATGTTAATGAAACTCTGTGGTAGAAGTTTAATACGTTTATACAGAGAAAGATAAAGAGAGAGAGAGAAAGAGAGAGAAAGAGAGAGAGAGGAAGAGAACACTTTATTGTGGCTAAAAAGGAACTGACACAGATAATATTATTTATCTTTATTATTAATAATATTATTTGCTTTTACTAAGACATTGTGTATGAAAGTTGTGTGTGCGTTAAATAAACACTAATCCATCGTTGCCGTGCGCTTCCGGTTATCGTCTAATGTAAAACCGTCGGTTGTCCTATAACAATACAATGTAGTGACACGTGTCGCTACGTGGGATATGTTTTATGATTATCTCATGCCGATAGCCTGGGGAGGCAAATTTGGTCATGCAGGATGCCGATTCTGCCTGCGCTAAGTTCGGGGATCGACATTTATTTTACACTAGCTGTCCTGACGAACTTCGTACCGCCAAAGTTTTCGTAATATCTATATATTTTCCCTGGAGTTCATCCATTTTTATCCATTTCATCCAATCCATTTTTATACATAAGAAGAAGATAACTCCTACCTACAATAATATAGAAAACTCTCTGTCCTGATACCTTACAAGGCAGACGATGCGGTTCTGACAAGGGGCTTCCCGCTTTGCCGCTTCTAAGGAGATAAAACGAGGCAAAAATATTTATATTGGGAAAATGTTGATAATATCGGAACTTTGTGTGCATATTGTATAGAGGAAATTGACAAATACTTGTATCAGAGTTAGAGTTCCGTAGTCAACAAGGAACCCTCACAATGTCGCTAATGTCGGTCCGTCTGCCTGTCCGCAGCACAAAGACGACAAGTAGATACTTTGAAAGCTGAAATTTGACATATGTATTAATCAAGAATTGTTCGTAGCCTCGGCTGCCTTAAACGATCACGAAGGTTAAGCAAGATAAAGCGCGTTCAGTGCATGGATGGGTGATCGTCTATGACGAACGCTAGTGGCATTTTTCCGATGTATGTATGTATGTATGTATGTATGTATGTATGTATGTATGTATGTATGTATGTATGTATGTATGTATGTATGTATGTATGTATGTATGTATGTATGTATGTATGTATGTATGTATGTATGTATGTATGTATGTATGTATGTATGTATGTATGTATGTATGTATGTATGTATGTATGTATGTATGTATGTATGTATGTATGTATGTATGTATGTATGTATGTATGTATGTATGTATGTATGTATGTATGTACGTATGTGTGTGTGTGTATGTATGTATGTATGCATGCATGCATGCCTGATCCGTTCGATAATATGAGCCTTTATTAATATTTTTTTTTCAGATTACACTGAATAAAATATACATCCCTCTCCAGGACTTGCCTGGCCTCCCACAAGCCTTTTGGTTAATGGGCTGGTGGTCTAATCACCCTTGCTGACCAGGCTTCACTGGGTGATTTATAGTTCCCTCATAACTTCTTAACAACTGGGCAGAATTTAACAAATACCTCAATAGATTCGTCCTGTGTTTGCAAGTGCGTTTAGGTCACATGGTAACGGAAGAACAAAAAAAAAATATTCGTGGACATAATAAACAAAAATAAAAAATCTGAAATAAAAATAACCAACAACCCGACTGCTGAGCATCAACTACTGAGCGAGCGGGACCCAAATTCGACAATGTAACTCAAGTAACTGAAAAAGTTCTGACCTGGCGACTACGGACCGGACAAAGCAGCGTGTGCATGCCCTCCAGCATATGGTCTGACGACCTACTCGTAGTTACGGTGACAGGGAGTCGCTGGATGCAGGCAGCACAAGACTGTGAAGCTTGGAAAACCACGAGGGAGGCCTTTGGGCGTCAAATGGCTAATTATGAACTCATTGGGAAGTACCCCGGTTGGTCCCATCTGCTTAATGCTTAGTAATTTTTATTTCAGCTTTTATAAACAGCTGTTAATACAAACTCCGCGCTAGCGGGAATCAAACAGTGCAGTTTTCAAACTCTATGAAAACGGATTAAAACTTTTCTCGATAGTGGCCAGCAGGGGACCTATGCATACAAAATTGCTTACAAAATTGTAACTCAACTAAACGACAACTTTACTGTTAGTAAGTTAAATTCGTCTGAAATACCAAATTTTTTGTTTGATGATTAATTTTGATTTTAAATAGGTAGTTAAAATCACTTATTTGCATTTTCACACACACAGCAAGGCCAACAATGAGCAGACGATACAGTAACAAAAGCAAATAACACATAGAAAACACAATGAACAATTTACAAAAAAAAAACATTTACAATTTAAAAAACTTATTTAGAGGCTAAAAATTCCACCCATGCCGGGACTAAAATCCTCGACCTCTGGCGAACAGTGCCAGCGCTCTTCCAACGAAGCTAACCTGTACGTAATACAGAGAGTAATGTAAAGAGGTTCGAAATTTCACTGATGCCGGTGAGTCGCCCATTAGCTCAAGGCATTATCCAGTGTAAGTAATATGTGTGTGGCAAATGCAAAAGGGCTCTGACTCAGCATAAGCTGGTGAGTGATATCTCAGCGCTGGTCTTCCGTTAGTGCCCATCAGAGGACGCGGCGTGCAGAACCCGGTGTGTCGGTACGAACCGTAAAAATATACAATACTAGCTTTTGCTAGCGACTCCGTCCGCGTGGACTTTACTTATTCAGCATGCTTCAATAAAATGTGCAGACGATTTTTGTTCTGATAAATTATTTGAATCTGCGACAAATCGTAGAAGAACAATAGATTTTTTAATTATAAAAAATGAACTGTGTGGATTAAAAATTCTTTAAAAAAGGACGAAATGTCTCAAGCGCTAAGGGTGGGCTGCAAATCCGGAAACTGAGGGTATGATTACTTTGTTGTTATTGACAGGGGGTTAGTTGTGATTATAATAATTCATAATACTTCTTTATATACCACATTAGATGTTCTTCCCTCGGGTGCTAATATATAAAATTCAAAGTGCTGACTGACTGACTCACTCATCAACGCCCAGCCCAAGCCGTTAGACCTAGGTAGCTGAAATTTTGCACAGAAGGTTTATATATAATGTAGGCAAGGAATAAGACCGGATTTTTTTAAATTCAACCCCTAAGGGGGCGAAAAGGGTTAAGGGCTGAATTAAAAAAAAATCCGGTCTCTTTTCTTGACAACATTGTACATAGACCCTTTCTGCAAAATTTCAGCTTCCTAGATCCAATTTTGGAAAAGATTTAAAAAACAAAATTGTGCAACCTCTTTCACTGCCTTAAGGGTTAAATTTAGAAAAAACGGCGAAACACGTGTTCAATCAATTGTGTTGAAGAGCATTTATTTTAGGTTTCAAGAAAATTAGACAACATTCTTTATACTTCCAACACAACTTTTGGCTACTCTTTTCGCTCCCTTAGGGGTTCAATTTAAAAAAAAAACGGTCTTATTCTTTGCCTACATTATGTATAGACGTTCGGTGCAAAATTTCAGCTTGCTAAGTCCAATTTCGGAAAAGATTCAAGGAACAAAATTTTGCAACGCCTTTCACTCCCTTAAGGCTTAAATTAAGAAAAAACGGTGAAACACAGGTTCAATTAATTGTATTGAAGAGCATGTATTTTAAGTTTTAAGAAAATTAGACAACATTCTTTATAGGTACTTCTCATACAAATTTGTGTCAATCCTTTTCGCCCCTTTAGGGGTTGAATTTCAAAAAATCCTGTTTTATTCCTTATTTACATTATATACAGACATTTTATGCAAAATTTTAGCTTCCTAGATCCAAGGGCGTTGATGAGTGAGTCAGTCAGGAGAACAACATTTTGCAACCCCGTTTACTCCCTTAAGGGTTAAATTTAGAAAAAACGGCGAAACACGTGTTCAATCAATTGTGTTGAAGAGCATGTATTTTAAGTTTCAAGAAAATAAGACAACATTTTTTATACCTCCCATACAAATTTTGGCAACCCTTTTCGCCCCCTTAGGGGTTAAATTTCAGAAAATCCTTTTTTATTCCTTGCCTACATTATATATAGACCCCCTGTACAAAATTTCAGCTTCCTAGGTCCAACGGCTTGGGCTGGGCGTTGATGAGTGAGTCAGTCAGTCAGGACTTTAAATTTTATATGTATAGAGATTAAATTAGCCCCAGCAGTGCCCCAGCAGTGCCCCAGCAGTGGGGACATACAAGGGTTGATAACGATAACGAAATGAGTAGAATATAAGATAGTGCCATAATTAATATGAACAAATAGCTTCAAGCGAGTCGAACTTTGAGTAAACGGGGTAGACTGCTGAATTAAATATAAGTGAAATGATGTCAGGTAAATAATTGCATCAATTGTAAAAAGATGAATAAAATAGCTCTCTATTTTATTCCGCTATCAATCTCTATTGATATCAGATTGGTCTCAGGGAATATCACAAAATAGCAAATATGTATTGGGAAAAACGGTACATCCTAATAATTAAGTTTATTCATTTTAACTCTTCGAATAGTAAAAATAGGCGAATATTATGCGAACTAAAAATTCAATATTCTTTTTCAGCATTCACCTGTAGAGTAGTAGAATCAGTTGCTTTTACAGCGTATCGCAAAGTGCAATCGTGTTATGGTAATTCGATTGAATTATTTACGTAAAAGCTACAGAAAGGATATGGCTGTCGTTGATGTCACGACCAGCCAATTTAAAAATCACCGAAATACAAGAGAACTGGAAGTTGAAAAATCAACACAGATATACGAAGGGTGTTCGTAGTGAGAATGAGGTATAAACTCTTTGCATAGAGAAAAAGAAAATACTGACTGACATAGCCAGTTACTTGTCGATTAATAGTATTAGTATTAATTCTGGTTAGGTTTTTTGACACATACTCGTACAATAAACAATTTAATGAGGTAGATGATATTTTCATGCATTCAAAACAAACGTTCAAAAACAACTTAATCGAACTATTTAAAAACAAATAACTCACACACCACACACATTCACACACAACACGCACGCACGCACGCCACACATGCACACACGCCACACGCCACACAATGAGTTTGTTTTTATCGTTATTTTGATAACTACTGGTCAATAATTTCCTCAAGCCTACACCATCTATAAAACCATGTCCCAGGCACTACAGCGTCGAAGTGGTCCCTTCACCCATCTAGTGTGAGTAAAGATACCACTGAACACTGTATAAATCATCTCATTAAGTAGATGCAAAAAAAGGCCAATATACAGGGCGTCCCAAAGTTATGGGCCATGAAAGAAAAGTAACGTTTCCTTTGTTTGTGGTAATGATGTAAACAACTTTAAAACTTACAATACTTGAATCTCTGCCCCAAGATTAGAAAAAAATATAAGTAATTCCGTAGTAATTCTGTATATTTCCTTGTCATTCAATAAAAGATAAAATAAAAATGTAAACATCAATGGTTCTTTGGTCCCTTTACTCCGAGTTGGGGCTGACAAATAGCTTTCCATTTATCATCATAATAAAATAAAAAAATTTGTTGCTCTTCAGTTTTTTTTTTTCAATTTTTCAATCATGGAACGTTCTTAATTGTGTTCTGTCGAAATGAGTAATCGAAAATGGAGAAAATTCACGTGCGCGCGGTTATTAAAAGTGTGATTAAAAAATCAATGGTTGAAAAATTATGTTACGTATCAAGTAAATTAAGACTTGAAAGTTACGTTAGGTGTTCCTGCTCCTCATTATTCTACGGTTGCGCGTTGGTATGCTGAGTTTAAGACGGGAAGAACATCCACTAATAATGACTCGCGTTCAGTAACTGAATAAATCGTACTACCGTTCGTTTTATAGCTTCTTGCTACTGAAAAAACTAAATATGTCAATAAAGAGTGTTCATAACATAACACATGGCCATTTGGGAATGAAAAAAATCAGCCTGTTGGCTGCCTAGTGTAGGACGCCCTCCGGCCAGGTGGGATGACGATCTGCGAAAAATTGCTGTGAGATGCTGGATGCGGCAAGCTGAAGACAGGGCGCTATGGCGCTCATTAGGAGAGGGCTATGTCCAGCAGTGGACTACATAATATAGCCTGAAGAAGAAAAAGAAGTTGGCTGCCTAGAGTGCTAATGGCCGAACAAAAACGAAACAGGCTGAAAAATTCACAAGCTGTTTGGACCGCTGCAACAAAATCCTGACCGATTTTTGGCTCGATTTCTAACTATGGATGAGATGGCTTCGTTACTACTTCCTTGAAACAAAATCAAATCCCGAATTTTTCGCCTTACACAACTATTGAAAATAAAAACAGAACATATTTTTGGGGATCTATGGAATTCGCCATTGGCATCTATGGAATTTGACAGTTGGAATTGTTCAGGATTTGGTGTGTGTTGTACAATTTATTATAATAATATCTATCTATAGTATGAGAGCAGTTACTTCCTTTCACTGTCGTAGTGCTCGAATCTGAATAGTGGCATTACAGACCAATGCTTCCTGTGAGGGACCGTCTTTCCGAGTCATGTATTCCACCCAGGATGTACTTTGCATGTCTACACAAGTTATTTGCTTGCAACGGATGTGTATACTCCATACCAGATAAACTTTCAATGAAGGTAAACATATTATTGACTGCCTCCTTTATTGCGTTGGTATAGCACAAGGTATCCTAGTAAGGGGCCAACGCCTAGATTAGAGAGAGAGAGACATATATTTGAAGCCACAAAGATACAATAACACAATGTAACACGATATTAAAATAATACAGACAAATAACGTTGAAAAGAACGTTGTGGACTGAAAGAGGATGTAATGACTAGAATTGAGAAAGGAATGTTGCGTTGGTTTGGACATGTGGAGAGGATGAAGGAAGAAAGATTGACGAAACAAATATATATTGCGAATGTGAGTGGAAGGGCTGGTAAGGGACGTCCCAGACGGACTTACAGCGACCAAATAGGGGATGTATTAGCAAAGGGAAAGATAAAAAGTACCCGGAACCGGCCTGTGTGCATGCAACGACTTATGAACGTTGATGAAGCGAAGGTGATCTGTCAGGATCGTGGCAAGTGGCAGTCCCTGGTCTCTGCCTACCCCTCTGGAATACAGGCGTGATGTTATGTATGTATGTATGACAGACAAATAAGAAAAAAAAGAACAAATAAAAATATACATCAAATATAAAACAAAGAATAGTATATAAAACAAACATTTACAGTTTAGAAGGGCATTGTATCATTGTATTGATTACGTGACTTTTCACGTATACATCTGTGTGCAAAAACGAAATATCTACTTTGTCATGTCATTATGTGACTCAATGTCACTGTCTACTATATAGTAGGATATATGTCCACGATATACACTTTAAAGTGGTATCCATTATGATACATATTAAGCATCATATATATATATATATATATATATATATATATATATATATATGTATATATACGACAGAGGTAAGTAAACATTCCGCCTTCGCACACAGATGTATAAGTGTAAAGTTACATAATCAAGACGTAGGACAGGTTATTGTAATGTGTGGAAATAATTTATTTTATTTATTAATTTAATGCGACGAAAGTCAAGAAACAGGATACGGATGGGGTTGCTCGAGTTTAAGGAGATTAATAGATGATCTAGGATTTCTTATATTTTTTCCATATTCTAACGATGTATAAATGCAGGAAAAGAGGCAGCTCATTAGGCAGGCGAGCTCAGTGGCATTAAGCTCGCCTACTCAACTTTACATAACTTTGTGCAATAAAGAAATTGAATAATAACAACACTATCCTCTTCACTTAATTTGCTAACAAACGTATTAAACCCAAACCGTCACCAACAAATGTCACCAAAAACAGTCGTGACGTGAGTGACGTCTTCATTAACAATACTTCTTGTCTGTTCCTGATCACAAAATTTTTAAATTTAAATTCTAGAGCCAGCATATGTATTCACATCTACAGATAGATAGAAATAATCATTTTATTTATGATTCAAATGCTCGGGTTAAGCAACAACAGGCGCGGTCAAGTGCTGGATGGGTGACTATCCAGTTACTACCGCTAGTGGTCTTTTTCCGAGTGCTTCCGTGCTTCGCAAGACACGTTAACATAAACTAACGTTAAGACATGTCAGAGGCCTTATCGATATCAACCCTTGTATGCCCCCACTGGTGGGGCATCGCAGGAAGGTTAGACCATACTCCACTACGGGGCCAAGTCCGGGTTGGTATAGAATTGTAAGACAGTGACGGGCCTTACTGTCAGAAGTTATCAAGCCGCCCATAAGGCCTCTAAAATGGCTTAACGGCTGCCTTTACATGACAGCCAGCACCAACAGCTTAACGTGCCTTGCGAAGCACGGAAGCGCTCGGAAAAATACCACTAGAGGTAGTCACAGGACAGTCAACCATCCTGCGCCTGACCGCGCTTGTTGTTGATTAACACAAGTGATGGGTTCCAATCACTCGGTTCGACAAGGCCACGAGCGCTTCTAGCCGGGGACCAATCTAGTTGATATAACTTGTAGCCTATTATCATTCCACTGTAGGGCACAGGCCTTCTCTCAAAGAGAGAGTATGGGCTTAATTACCCCTCGGGCCCACCGTGAATTGGCAATTTCAAGCCCTGACGTATTTCAATACCTCAGACAGTCAGGTTTCCTCAAGATGTTTTCCTTCGCGCGTGGTATTGCTACTATAACTGCATTCGCGAGAAGTCGGGTACCTACCAATCTAGTTACTATAAGGTAATCAGGCAATTTCTAGCGCCTCGACTCACTATCTAAGATCCATCGCCCACGCCCAATTATAAACGCGATTCGAACGCGCCGTACCTGCGAGGGCACAAGCGCTTCCGTGGAAAGGGGAGCAAAACATATTAAGCAACGCTGCAACGCGTTTGCACAGATTTTAGAAATGTCTGGCCGCAGCACTTATGTTTTCCCTACTCTTGTGAGACAATTAACTAATGTTTTGTCATTTAAATTTATTGATAGCGATCATGAAATTTTATTGCATAGATGGCAACTGATATTATGATTAAGATGACTTGAGAAGAAATGGTCAGAGTGGAGTTTTTTTCCGCTGCTATTTTCTCTACTACAGTACGGCCCGACGGGCAGCGGCTCACATTTTGACATTCAGCAAACAGAATGCAAGTTCTTTACGTTGAAATAAATTGATTTGATTGATTGATTTGTCTCAAAACACTAGGCTACTACTGCGCTGCATTAATGCCCGTTTTCACTAACGACGAACAAAGAAGCACCTTACTAAATAACTCCTAATTTAGGGCAATGCTTAGCAGAAATTTCCGTTTCACCAATCGATTTTTAATAGGTTGGTAGCCTAGTTTTTACAGTTGTCCATGGTTTTATTCGTGAATCGATGATCTTATCTGTGGTCAAGTTGTCTGTTATTGTATTCTGTGGTCTGTTGTGTTTTGACGTTTCACATGCTGTAAGCTCAAACACAATTAAAATGTAATTTTTTATTTTTCGCCGAAAAACTTAATATTCTGAAAAGAAATACCTAGTTATCGGAGGCCAGTATTTTAGTCGAACTTTGTTGTCAAAAATGCAATATTAGCATAACAAATTCCTTGGACATCCTATATCTTTTGAAAAAATTTATATCATCATAATTCTGAAAATTGTTGGTCCTCGGTCGAATAACCCGAGGTCTGGTATTAGGACGTATGTCCATATCATTCAAATTTTCTAAAAACTCCAATAACTTGGTTAAAACTTCATTATTCATTATGAAATCGATCCTAAATATTTACTACATAACCTCAATTTAGAGCACGAGCGTCACATGTGTCACTTTAGGGGCATCTAAGCACTAAGTAACTTTAGGTGATGCCTAACGTCGTTAGTCATAACTTAAGGGTTAGTGAAACGTGTTTTTGTTCTAGGCAACTCATAAATATTTAGGCATCTGATTTAGGCGTGTCTTATGGTTAGTTAAAAAGTCGCGTAGGAAATCTTCTATAATGTAAAAATGAATCGCTGACATCTAGAGAGCAGCTGAACCAATTTCTCTAATTCTTTTTTTAGAATATGCCTTGAAGTATGAGGATGGTTCTTAGGGAGAGAGAATTATAAAAGAAAAATTAAAGAATCGACTGTTACGCGGTACGAAGTTCACCGGGTCATCGAATTATTAATCAATTGACATTCACAAAACCAAATGTCTCAAAACACTAGGCGACTACTGCGCTGCATTAATTCGTCGTGGGAGATTATTAATAGTATTCGGGCCACCCACAGTCTTACGTAAAATAAACGGACAGTCCCTTAAAGCTTGAAAGATTTTTTTTCTTGTCGAATTTCCACAGGTAAGCTATTTCACAACAGCACGGTCGGTACAGTGAAGGAGAAGTTACTAATTAGCAAAGTTAGCTGCCTCGTTCGCCTGCGGTTGACTACCGAAACAGAAGTCCTGGAATCGATTCCCACTAGTGGCCGCCTTACTCGCAGTGTACAAATTGGGTCGGCCTGGGTGTATTTCCTTGTTTGTGATGTCGTCGTCTTGTTAGCCTAGCTCAGGGTATCCTTATTTGGAACCTGGACGATTTATTGTGTAGTGTAGAAGTTATTTATGCGGTTTATTATTAAAGTGTATCTTATAGTGTATTTAAGTGTACGTACCTCGTTATCAACCCTTGTATGTCCCCACTACTGGGGCACGGGTCTCTTCCTGCATCGCAGGAAGGTTAGGCCATACTCCAGCACGGGGGCCAAGTCCGGGTTGGTGGAGGATTGTAAGACAGTGGCGGGCCTTACTGTCAGAAGTTATCAAGCCGCCCATAAGGCCTCTGACATGGCTTAACGACTGCCATTATATGACAGCCAGCACCAACGTACCTATTCACAAGTAATTATAAGTACGTGAATATCGACGGATTAATTTCGTAAAAGATTCATACATGTGAACTTTCCTAACTTCGGGAGCTCCCTAGCGCACACTAGCGCCAACGAGAGATAATATCATATATTTTTTACGGTACTGGAAGAGGAGAGCCGAAGATCGGGCCGTACCATCCTTTACTGGAACCATTTTGCCGCATTTTTAGGCCCCTATTTGAGAACCTTTGGATAAGACCAGAACGCAGAAATTTTCATCATCCAGTAAGCTATAATTACATACTTAAAATCCTAAATTTCAAGTCTGTAGGTCACTTAGTTCCGAAGTAAAGCGAAAGCAAAGTTTTGCATTTATGACACTCACTCACTCATGATCATCAAAATAGAACTAGTACTTCCCATAAACTTAGAGAGCTGAAATTTGGTACAGAGTTAGGGTTTAATGGCCACATATAGGGAAAACTATAAAAACTAGGATATTTGAAGATCTGGAGTACATGGTGACCCTGATTAGAAAACACTAGAGCCAAACCAAACTATTAGAAGATTATTATATCTTTTATTACTTCGCAAAAAATTTGGTCAAATAAACAAGACATGCATTGGACTAAGAGTGGCGGTGATACCCGCACACGTCGCTAGATAGCGTCGGCTGGAGCACCTGGTTTTGTACCCTTGTGTACCCTTCAACGGCCAAGTCGCACAACTTTAACTATAATAATAAAAAAATCGCAGTACGGAACCTTAGACTTGGCACGACTTTGTCTAGATTTCATAATTTTTTAGAGATAAACGAGCAGCTACATTAAGACGGCTATTTTTTTACGGAATGTTTTTGGTGGGTTCAGTTTACATCGAGAAACATCATCATTATTTGGAAAATGGTATTTTGACTATAAGCGTTCAATTATTATTTCATAAATATAATCCTATTAGTATGCGTATAAATAAACGTTTTGTTAAATACGTCTCGCCTTTAACGTTACGAATTCCCTTTGTTGGACTCGCTGCCTGGTACCTTTTCCTTTGTGATAATTTTTCTACGCTTAAGTACTTTTGAATTTTCATCCCAATATTTAACTTTTAAATGGTAGGTATATTATTCTATAGCCAAAAGTAAATATTGATCAACTTTACTTTATAGAATTGGAACCAATGTCATTATTGTGTTATTTTAGAAACCAAACATATTTACATGAAACTATTTAAGAAACTGAAACTATTTTAATGTATGAAGAATTCATGATAGGATGCAATAAAATATTCCCTATTTTTCTACTTGTCAACTACGTGCTAAACAGTAACGAGTCTATTTTTACAAGGAGTGTACTTCGTGAACGCCACAAATATAATTGTCCCTAAACTAAATTTTATTAAAGTTTAACTGCTCCACCGTAGCACCAGAATTCGAGCCCGCGCCTCTAGTAAATCGTGCCATCGCCACTAACAGCTTAGCCATCCGAAACTGGCTTCGACTCCGCGAAAATTTCCGGGCCCCTTCGACGAAATTACCGCTATTCTGCAGTTTACCAAGCAATCGACAGTCTAAGCACTAAAACGTTTCCTTGGCATGATGTTTATCATGCTAAGAAAACGTAACGAAACGCTGCAAGCAGCTTATACAAATATCTAAACGGTGGAAATAAAAAGTATCTATCCATTTCAAACGCAAATTAGGACTGTCCCGTAACTACCGCTAGTGGCATTTTTCCGAGCGCTTCCCTGCTTCGCAAGGCACGTTAAGCCGTATGGTGCTATCGATATCCATTGATATCGATTTATTTCAAGTAAGTAACACTCATTTTAGTTAGGAAGCTTAAAACTATATATGTATGCTAGTACCTATAGCTAAAGACACAATATATATTAAAAATAAATTTAACCTTACACATTTCATAGTACATGCAGCCTTGTACAGTGACGCATGTAGAGCGAATGGGGCCTGCTATCATGCTCAGGAAAGAAAAGAAACGGGATAAATCCGCTGAACAATAGAGTACTCCTTTGTCTTCTTATCGACACGCTATGAAGACAATAGGGTGAACAGTGTTGTGTGTTTATCATAAAAAGAAAATTGAAAATCCTTTTACACTTTTTTTAAAAACCTAGCTAGGTATTTAGAGGCTAAAAATTCCACCCATGCCGGGATTCAAACCCGCGACCTCTGGCTATCCGTGCCAGCGCCCTTTCGAACTGAGCTAATGGGTGACTCACCGGCATCAGTGAAATTTCGAACCTCTTTACAATATTCTCTGTATTACGTACAGGCAGCGACGTCTAGCTGAAGTAATTTGCATCACTTGCAGCCCCGAGTACCTACTTTGCAGTTAGGTTTTTACATCGGAATGATATCGCTGTACCCACATGATTATATTCTTTTTAATGCACTAACCCGTGCTAAGGACAATTTTTAAAAACCTATTTAGAGGCTAAAAATTCCACCCATGCCGGGATTCGAACCCACGACCTCTTGCTATCCGTGAGAGCGCTCTTTCCAACTGAGCTAATGGGCGACTCACCGGCATCAGTGAAATTTCGAACCTCGTTACAATATTCTCTGTATTAAGTACAGGCAGTGACATCTGGCTGAAGTAATTTGCATCACTTGCAGCCCCGAGTACCTACTTTGCAGTTAGGTTTTACATCGGAATTATATCGCTGTACCCACATGATTATATTCTTTTTAATGCACTAACCCGTGCTAAGGACATATTTTAAAAACCTATTTAGAGGCTAAAAATTCCACCCATGCCGGGATTCGAACACGCGACCTCTGGCTATCCGTCCCAGCGCTCTTTCCAACTGCGCTAATGGGCGACTCACCGGCATCCGGCGTGGGTGGAATTTTTAGCCTCTAAATAGGTTTTTACGAATTGTCCTTAGCACGGGTTAGTGCATTAAAAATAATATAATCCTTTTACACGTTTATAAAAGCTCTTGAGTGCTGAAATACACACTACAGTTATCAAAACATCCTCTTGACATTCGTCGAAAGGCGGCAAAGGTGTATAAAGATTTTCTTTAAAATTCTTAACAATTACGTCGAAAGAGTCCTTAATAGAACTACCCAGAAATTATACTTTGTTCATTATTCCTTAGTGTCAGAAGTATTATATTTCCAATGATTTGTTTAGCCGCCACCTTGACACATATAATACGTGCTTCTTAACTTGAACTATTTGAAAATAGAAACAGGCTAACCTTTAAGACTAAACTACTCAAGTTACTAAACACTAGGGTGAAATAATAAACACGGAGAAAATGTTGTGAGGTGCTCCATTGCAATTAGATTTTAACCCTAGGGTTACCTGCAGTGAAGTACTTTACCGGGATTCTTTTGTTTGCTTTCTACAAAAACATGTTTTCGTTATACTTGCTCAAAAATGTACGTTATGTATTCTTAAAAATGTTACTTCATGTATGAATCATAAACATGGGTGACATTGTGCATCAAGGTACTCGTTACCATAAAGGGCCCAATGTAATTCTTGGCACTGTAAATACACCTGTGCTGGCACCTTGGCACCTTGCCACAACAATACGTGAACGACACATGGCAGCTACTGAGCCACATGCGAAACTCATGGCTAAAAAACACTTATTTTGAAGAACCTTCGAAGGCATAAAAAAATATAAAGCCTAAAGTGGTAACCTCGACGTGATATTTGAAGTTACTTTATCGTTCCTTGGGAAGGGTCCGACAGCGGACGAGTATTGGCTAATCGAACGTTTATCAGGTTTAAAATGCGACTTAAATTAATAAAATATGGCAGGAACCCAGACGAAGAGAGGAAAAAAGCATTATCTATTTTTGGACCCGGTAGAATTCTTATAACTGAAATTCAAACAACTGCATCGAGATTTAAGTTTATAATCTAGTCGATTTCCCTTTTTGAATGCGCTCCGTAGCGCGTAGCACTCGCTACGAAAGTTATACATACTACGCCGCCCGTATACTCGCCGTAGTAACAGTCTTTATGCCACACCTGGCAATAAAGTGGCTTTTTCCGCACGCTGCGCACACGGAAAAAGCCGCTTTCTGGCCAAGTGTAGACATAAAAAGATGTACACAACACGGGAGGTAATAAAGAAAGCTCTCGATCGCATATTTGCGGCCCGAGCTGCAAGCGAGGGACTTCTGCGATCTCGGCCTTTCTTTATATTACCACCCTAGTTGTGTAATGTACTATTACATATCTCTTGCTCTGTAAGTAGTCACTTACTTCCCTGAATGCCGGGGTGTATGGATATCATTACAGCATAGGTTTCAAAACATACCATGTAATGTTAACATTACAGCATAGGTTTTGGAATTTGAAAAAAGAACTGTCATACTCATACTGCAAGAAGAATATTTTTTAAAAGTTAATATTTTATTTCTCGGTATCGATTATTTACTCGAATCGGAATCGAGACAATTTATATTAGAATTTATGAAGATTTTATTTTAAATATCGAACTATTTGTTTCGCAGTCACATCGTATGTTAATTGAAATCGATTTAAAAATCAAACTGGCCAGCACGATTTGACGCGCTTGCGTGCCATAAAATCGTAAAGAGTAAAAAAGTCAGTCGACTAGCTAGGCGCGAAAGTAATTTTTTTTCGTGTTCTCAATAGTTTTGAAAAATGTCAAGTCAAAAAAAAAAGTCAACCTGCTTTCTGGTTTTTTTACTTACCTCACAATCGATATGTAAAGCAGAGTGTTTACCTCGGGTGTAAGCATCAATTGCATACGCGGGCTAATTAGCGCCCCCGCTGCGCTCGGGCGCCAAAAACCTCATATGCCCTTGATGTCATACAGCCCTTGGTTAACAATCTACTATTTTTCTCAAACATGCTTGGTTTTGACAACTTTCTTCGAAATAAATCGCCAAATTGCTGCACTGAAAATATACATGGTAGCAGGGGCTGAGTTTTTTTTTAGCGGTCATATAAACGGCATAGAAAACTCACGTCTGTTGTGTAATTCAAAAATGGGACGATCTTTTATTCCGTATAATGGCAACCAATGAGGTAACTTATCAAGTTATATTTAAATTTCGAACTAGCCTGCAAATAAGAAGCTGTTTAACAAAACAAAAAAAAAAAACAAACTACATCTTTCACAGGAATTTCACTTTCTAGATTTCATAGGTTTGGCCTCATAATATCCCTCAGGTTTGGAACTCGCTTTTGTAAGGGCACGGAATGAGCCAATATTTAAACTACAAACGTCGTAACGTTTTTACAGTTTGTATAAAAGTTAAAATTAGATAGAAAATCACGTATTTTTGCGACACTACTTACATAGTCGTAAGATTTTTAAGTGAAACAACTCTTAAGGACACCATCGTTTTTGTTTTCAATGAGTAGGGTTACATTTACAGTCACGAATATATTAATAGAATTTTCATTCTTTTCCATAGAACCCTTAGAAGGTCCAAAAGGGGAAGACGCCGTGTAATGTAAACAATATTCTCTAATGTTAACTAACTTCGAGGTGTTCGATGAAATTTTGTACGGGTTCTGATTTCCTTTATCTTGGGATTTTCATTATCTTGGGACATTAGCTGGTAATTAGGCAGAAATCTTACAACCGTGCGTGAAATCGCCTAAAGACTCTAGTATGTCGATTTTCCGGGTCATCATCCGGATCATTGCAAAAACTGTGACTTATTGAACGTTAAAAGTAATGGATAGAAAGAGATAGAGAACACTTTATTGTACATAAAAATGGAAATTACACAGATAATTCCTAACCTAAGAGCACGGAGTAATACTAGGTGTATATTTTATTTGTCAGTCTTAATTTCATTCATCCAGCTTTATTTTTAGATTCCACGAGAGTAAAACGCGAGCAGCGGTTCCCACAAGGGTTCTGCGTTTATCTTTTGATCTTACCTAGGAACTAGGAATCATCGAGCAGAAACAAAATTACTTGTCTACGGAAGGAGGTATTTTTTCCCTCTGTATTATTGAATAGAGCTGCGATATCATCTGAATGGAGCGGCTAAAATGGAGATAATAATCGTTATTAACCCTTGTATGTCCCCACTGCTGGGGCACGGGTCTCTTCCTGCATCGCAGGAAGGTAGGCCATACTCCACCACGGGGGCCAAGTCCGGGTTGGTGGAGGATTGTAAGACAGTGGCGGGCCTTACTGTCAGAAGTTATCAAGCCGCCCATAAGGCCTCAGACGTGGCTTAACGACTGTCATTATATGACAGCCGGCACCAACGGCTTAACGTGCCTTGCGAAGCACGGAAACGCGGAGATAATAATATAACGAAATTAATCTTTTGTATTTATTACAAGGAGCTGCATCATTATCCATTACTTACGTTATCATTCATATATAATATTTTTTATTTATGTGATTTGTTTGTATGTATCTGTTGATAATTTTATTTATTCAAACTGTTATTTAGGCATGTATTTATATAGGTACCTCTGAAATTATCGTTTTCTATGTTTTTTTTGTACGTCTACTTCCTTCCCTAATGTATTAGTACAGTTTATCCAAAGGTTGTCTGGAGGAGATCACTTTTAGTGATAAGGCCGCCGTCTGTACTCTTAGGTTAAGAAATATCTGTGTAATTTCCATTTTTATGTACAATAAAGTGTTCTCTATCTATCATTATGGATCATTATTAGGATTATCTACAACATGGATACAACAGTTAACATCGGGACCGTTCTATCCATTTTATCTTGACATTAGCTAGAGTTAAAATAAGATTGTGTGATTATTTGTGTGTGTTTTCTACTACAGCCTTACTAATAAACTTGGTGTAAGTATTGTATAACTATGCAGTGTTTTGTCTCTTTTCTTCCAACTGAAAATTACATTCAAATGACGTGAACAAAACACTGTGTGACTATACCAGGCTTATACGGTGTTTATTAGTAAGAGCCCTAGAGTTTTAGTATTTTCGCGAGTGTGTAACTCGGGGCACATTTGTGAGCAAGGGTGTACGACTCGGATGTACAGCCGCCGTCTTGAATTGTGTAGGAAGGAAGCCTGTTCCATCGTCCGGAGGTGAATGGGTGAAATTATTACTAAATACGCTTGCGAAAAGTGTAGCACATTTTGTTTTGTTCTTTAGAACCATGGCGGAAGAACAGGGATGAATGATGTTTTTAGCGAATGTTGGGTGTTAAATGTAGGTTAGAATGTAATAGGATGATTTGATTTTGAGTGTGAGATAAATTATTACTAAACTCGATCCGCCAAATATTGCTGCCTACACTAAATCTGGTGTTTTCTCGTAAAGGCATTATTTTGTAACGTTAACGGGTGTACGAGGGAAATATCTCCCTTGGTCCCATTATTTGTTATTTGCTCTACGTCCCACTAGTACGCTAGTACATAGAAAAATTTACACTTTATTTACCATATGACGACATACCACCTGCCTACTATGTGAGAGTACCTGCGCTCAATCCCCGGCTTAGGGAAAAAAAATTCCATGTCTTGGGTATTTACATGTGTGAAGTCGCTGTTTC